>NW_001799133.1:0-210633 GCF_000165425.1 Paramecium tetraurelia | reverse complement strand
CTTATTAAGCTTCTGACTTTTTAAGTGCGTAATCCATATGATTTTGAGCAGTTCTTAGATAGACTTTTAAGTTTTATGCTCTGATCTATTGATTTTGTTCTAAATATGGTAAACTATTGTGAATTAGGTAATATTTTTCAATAGCAAATCTCAAGTGAAATTTGAAGGCTTTTGATACTAATAATAATTAATATGGTCTATCCTTATGTTACAAGTATTTAATAGATAACCTAATAGCATATATTACTCTTGATTAAACATTATTTAAACCAAATCTTCTAAACTTATCTTCCTTTCGTTATTTCATTCCCAATCCTGAAGAATACTTTGAGTTAAAAGTTAGAGCATTTTTTTCTTCCATGATTTGTAATATTTTTTCTAATTGCACCTTTTCCAATTTGATTTCAGAATGAAATGCAAGTTCTAATATAACATCTGTTCCTAATTATGGTGAGACATTTAATTCACTTAGGAAAGTGGCAATCTCATGTAACACTATGTATTTTTGTTATTAATATTTTTCTTTTTCTGAAAATTATTATCCTTATACAGCTCCAGTTATTTTCTTTAATCCTTTGCTAATCAATCCATATCCTTTTTTTACTAAATTAAATTAATCATCTAAAACTTATTTTTATTGAAATTTAGTAGTTTTAATGTGTTCATATAAAGATCTCCATTTCTATTTATTTTACCAAATATCTAACTTAGAGAAGCTCGAAATCAGATGAGAGTTTTCCCCTTTTACAATTTTAAATGATAATTATAAAAAGATATAGAACTCTTCAACATCAAATTCAGCATCCAAAATTAAGAATACATGTTTAAAAATAGAACTAACTTCATTAAAAGAATCTTCTAACAAATTTAATTATTTGACTTTTCTCTTTTCAATTTCTTTTTATAACAATTTAATTAAGAATGATCTGCCTGATTATTTAGTCATCAATTATTTGACTCCCAAATATTCATGTGATAAAAATTAATTTGATTTTGTTGAAGATGTGGAATAGGACCTGTTTCTTGAGTTATTGGCACTGTCATCTGAAGTTTCTAAATTTTCCATAAGATCATTTATGAATTGAATAATTTTTGTTGCTTATTCTTCATTCAATTATTCCCCAATCATTGTCCATTCACTTCCTAAAAATTACAGTTGCTTTTTCCATTCTCCTCTTTTAATTTAATCATAATTAATTTAATCATAAAGTGAAAATTAAATTGAATCAGCTTCAATAAGTATAAGAATTACTTCCACTTTTTTTTAGCAATCTTTAGATTTAATGTTGAAGATCCTGAGGTTATTTTTAAGTGACTCGTTATTCCAATTAGTTTAGTTTGTCTTGGTAAATAGAATAGACAGTTTCATTAGTTAACTTTTTCATCAACGACAACATAATTTGCTTAGAGAACTTGATTCTAATTTCAATTATAATTTTTACCTGTTTTCATCATTTAAATATACTTACTAATACCAATCTTTAATCTTCACATCAAAATCAGTTAGTTTCTTATTTCCCTTCTCTATGAGTTTTTTATAATCTTCTTAAGCTTCTACTGCAATTTCTTTTAATTTAATTTGCTTTTCTGAAGCTTTTACCAATTCTTCCTTGCCTTTATTTCCTTTAGCAATTTCTCCAACTGTTCTTTCCATAAGTAACTAGCACTTATCAGCATTTTGCATTAAGCGTATATATTCCTCTTACTAATCTGAGATTTGCTTATTTAGTGATGAAATATTTCCAATGTAATCTTTCATTTCTGAAGATAATTTCAGGTTTATATTTCTGTAATTGCTCATAATTAATTGATATGGTTCAAGAACCTAGAAATGAATAATAATATAAATAAACTTCGCTTTTCAAATTTTCACTTGTTTATTACCACTATTGTGAATTTTAAAGTAAAAAGTTACTCAAATACTAGTAGACACATTCGATATTATCATCATCTCCTGTGCCTTTACTCACAAATTCGTGGAGTCGTTCGGCAATTTTTTTTAAAGATGCTGAAAATGCATTGCAAGCTTTTTCTATTTCCTTGAACTGAAATACTCAATGAAATATTACTGTTTTCTCTAATTCTAGGGTGTTGTTATTTGTATTTAAAAGGTAAGAATGCAATTACAAAAATTCTTATGATGTATATTCAATAAATTGATTAGCCATGAATTATTTATAATATTAGATATCAGTATTAATAGTATAAATAATTAATAATATATGTAAAACTTATGTGAATCCTTGCTAAACAGATGGTATAATACCAAGTTTAATTTGACTTAATATGTTTATGATATAGATAAATAATTAAGATAATAGGACAAAATAATTCATATTTTGAATGAAACAATATCAAATGATGCAGACATAGAAGTAAGAGAAATTTATTAAATTTTTAAGTAAAGAATTGAAAAAGTAAAGTAGACCTGTTCCAAAATTATTTGGTTTTCATATAGGAAAAATATTCCAAAATTTTAAGGTTTATATTACTTATATTTTTAAGTGAGCTCATTAACTTCAGATACAGGTTGGGGATGTATGATTAGAGTTGCTCAAATGGCTTTGGCTTAAATCATACGATATTATAATTATTTTAAAAAGCCAGAATAATTGATAGTTTTAATTAGACATTTCATAGATGATGATGATAATGAGTTGACTGATTTCATTTAATAGTTTCATAAGAACTAAAACTAATATTATCATGCTCCATTTTCTATTTAAAAAATTGTTCATTATGCAAAAGTTGAACTGAAGAAAGAACCTGGAGATTGGTATAAATCTGATGAAATACTATAAACCTTAGACTATTTATTTAAATACTCCCAATGTAAATTGAATGTTAATAATAAGACTCCTTAAATATGGAAATATATATTAATTATGATTGTGCTTTTATTCTCTAAGATGCAATTCAATAAATGTTTAATCAATAAGAAGGTAATGAAATTTGGTTGAAAGAGCGTGCTAAAAATAATAATCAATTCGATTTATAAGATCACAAAGGCATTTGTATTTTCCTTCCTACTCGTATTGGTCTTCAAAACATAAATAAGGATTATTTGGAAGTTTTAAATTAAATAATAGCTCTACCTTATTTTCAAGGAATGATAGGTGGAGTATCGAAAAGAGCCTTATATTTTGTAGGTAGAATTCAAGATTACCTCATCTATTTGGATCCACATTTTGTACAAAACGCTCAGAATTTTGATGATCTTTCAAAAAATCAAGCGTCTTACACCTGTTAAAATATATAATTGATACACAATTCACTTATTGATCCATCTATTGTTGTTTGTCTCTGTATTCGTAATGCACTTGAATTATTGGATTTATGGCAAATAGTAAAATTCTATTATTATTGATTAGTTTTAACATTTCAAATAAGAATACTAAGATTTATTTTTTTTTTCACTTTTAGAAACAAAAGCTGAAATAGAGAAATCCTTTGAATAAATATTTGGAGATGATAATGAATTCATAAACATTGCAAAATGAAAATAATATACTTTTTATTAAAATTAATATCGATTTAATTAATGTCAAGATAAAATGACAAATAACCTTAAACTGTACGTTAGCCAAACAAAGGTATTTTCAAAAAATCTAAACTACTCAACAAAAGGGATTCAATGCTGAAGATTATGCCAAACCTCCTCATTTAACAAAAGAGGAAGTCTTAGAAGTCAAAGTATGATAAAATTATAATTGTAATTAAGCTTTTGATATTTTCGATAATGATGGGTCAGGAGCGATCGATCCATAAGAATTGAGAGAAGCCTTTGAGGCATCTGGAATTAAAACATATCACAATAAATTTATTTATCAAGTATTAGGTGAATTGGACACTGATAATTCTGGAGGAATTGATTTTGAAGAATTTTTACATCTAGCGACAGCTAAAATTAGTGATAAAGATACACGAGAATAAATTCAAAAAGTATTCAATTTATATGATTGGAACAAAGAAGGTAATTGATTTAATAAGTTGAAGGTAGAATTACTTGGGATGAACTCAAAAGAGTAGCTTAAGACCTGGGAGAAGAAATGACAGACGAAGAAATTTAGCATATGTTTAAGAAAGTATAAATTGTTTTGATAAATAATCTAGGCTGATTTGGATGATGATGGATTTGTTACTTTCGATGATTTTTATAATCTAATGACCTAAAAAGAGTATGGAAAGTAATGAGATTGTACATTATTAAATAAATAATTAATTATCTTGCATTCATCAAGAATGCAATTATTATCACTCTTTTAAATAAGTTATTGTTACAATTTAATCAAAATTGATTTCCCAATAATCTTTGAACTTTGAATTCAATTCTTTTTTTTTTTAATGCAGAGTATTTGCTTTCAATTAACTATTATTGTAACTATTTGGTTCTACTCATTTCAGCTTGAACAAAGGGATTGTTTTAGGGTGTTTTGGATACAATCTAATTTACATCAAATAATACTTAATGAGATGCTTTTACTTTTGAATTTTTATCAAAAAACTTTAAAGCCTCATCATTTTTGTTTGGTTATGTTTTATTTCTTTGTCTTACTTATGTCAAATTACCATTGAAATAGTTTTTAATCTCCTCATTTACCTCTGTTTTTACTCCATTATCTGTTTCCTTTTTTGGCTATAACTTAATGCTTCCTTATAATTTCGAGTTTTTTCTTGTTTGAATCCTAAGATATATTCATAAATCTACTTAGAATCTAACAAAGCATTATTCATGAATTATGGATAATCAGAATATTTCTCTTACACTGAATATGTCTTTTAGCGTGCATTATCAATCTGAACACTTACTCTTTTTGATTATACAGATAAATTAACTTTTTTGAATTTTTATGAATTCTAAGTTTACAGATAAGGAGAATTATCAATTCTCGATCTCAATTTTTATTATCTGAGCTCATACTTTTCAAAATTTGGGGATCCTTATTGTGAAGGTTAGAACTTAACAGCAGTATGTCTTTTTTAATTTATATCCAATTTCAAATTAGCAATGTTTTGAATATTCTGAAAGAAGTTCTTTCTATAAGGTTGGTTTTATTTTTTTTATAATAAAAAATAGATTGTAGTTAAAGTATTATGTTTATTAGCGTGCAATTAAAATGTAATTTAATTTTGAGAATAACCCATTTCCATCATCTTTTAAATTATAATTTAATCATCTAAATTCAAATTCTTTCGTTACAAAGGAGGTTGCATTAGAAAAAAAGGATGTTACTTAATTTAATCAAAATTTAATCTTTTCTCTGGGTCCTTAACAAGGATCTTTGTTAATATATCAATTGCATTGGATGATAAATGAGCAGGCTTTTCAAAGTCACTCGTTTTAATTAATTAATATAATTCTTTTGTGTTTTCATGTTCAAATGGCAAGTAACCGCAAAGCATTGCAAATAAGATTATTCCACAACTCCAAATATCACTTTTTAACCCTTCATATTATTTACCGACTTTGATATTGAATGTATATACCTAGCATTTCTGGTGCTGCATAACAGGGAGAACCACAAGCTGTTTTCAATGGTTCTCCTTTTGTAAGAGAGATGAAACTCAAACCAAAATCTGCAATCTTTAATTATTTATTTTCATCCAATAATAGATTCTCTGGCTTCAAATCTCGATGTGTAATATTATTGCTATGCAAGTATTCTATCGCAAAAATAATCTACTAGAAAAATCGCACAGCTATGTGTTCAGGCAGGCTAATTCAATTAGGATTCACATTACTAATTTTTCTTTATTATGTAATCATACAGCTCTCCCCCTCTCACGTATTCCATAACTAAATACACAGACTATTCTGATTCTAAAATCTTTAATCAATGAAGTTATTACTTCATACAATTTTATCACATTTGGATGATTGACTTTTCTCAAAATCATTATTTCCCTCTAAACTCTCATTAAATCAAACTAATTTTCAATACGGTTCTTCTCAAGAACTTTAATGGCAACCTAATAAATATACAATTACTCATACATATTCATCTGTTATTGTATGATAGCCTAATTTCACCTTCCCAAAAGTTCCTTATCCCAATGTACGCTCTTGTTAAATTGCATATATTTACATAAAATATAGTTTTGCACTTAGTGAAAGGCTTCCTGCTCCATTGAAATTAAAAAATAATTAATTAACTGCATTTATCAAAACTTCACAAGCTCTATTGAACAATTTTTGCGGTCCCTATTATACATAAAAAATGTTCATAAGGCCAAAGGATGTTCTCTAAGAACTTACCCATTTATTAGAAATCAAGAAAAAAAAGAAATGCTATAATTTGAATAAAAAGATGTTCAATTAAATATGTTTATATTTATCACATTCTTGCATCACTTACGTGCCTTACGTCTTTTTCTCTTGAGTCTTCGCATTCTCTTCTTTCTCCACTTTTCTCTCATTATTTATTTTAATTAATGAATTAAGATTTTAATTTTTTAATTTATATGATTCAATTTTTAGTATTAATGGTTGGTTATAAAAAATAACTCTTGTTTGAGTATTATTTATTTGATGAATAATTTTTTCTTATATTATAAATCCTTTTAGTTATTCCTAATAAGTTGGACATAATTAATATTTATTATTTTTAACCTTCAATTGATCTTTCATGTGCTCTGAATAATTTTTGTTTACGCAAATAATGAAGTTTAATTAGATGAAAGTTAATAATTAATTATTCTTAAAATTTTATTAACATATAAATTGCTATAAATACAGCTATATTTCCAATATTATTAATTCATTAAATAATAATTGTTATATAATATCTACTAAAAAGAAAAGAAGATTTGATAGCACACTAGTAAATTAAGATCAAACTCAATTACAATTACCCTAAATGATAAGAGAAATTAGAAATGAAATGAATAGAGATTTTAAGAAAACCCAAAGAAACTATTGAAAAATACTTAATTTGAGAATTTAGAATGTTTTTGCATTAATGAGATCCACTATGGCGATCTAATAATCTTAATTTTTATTTCAAGATTGACGACATCAAATGAAGATCTTAATGTACTAAAATATAAAACATCAAATTAGATTTGTATAAGAAGAATAAGATAGACTACAAAACTTTGTTTATATGTCGATCACTCATAGGAAATAGTAGTGGGATTCATAATTCTTTTTATAAATAATTTTATTAAAGTCTTAATTAAACTCATTTAAAATTTGGCTTAAGAAAATCATAAATCAATTTGAATTCGAGTTTGCAGTAATATTATTAATTTATATTTAGAGCATAAATAAAATTGATTTTAAATAAAAAAAGAGAGGTTATTGTTTCTATGCAATTAAAAATTAGACATGAAGAATTAAAACAACTGAATTTTAATATATTCAACAAAAACATCATTTCTTATACATCTCATAAGCTACTTCTTCAATCAGAAAATCAAACAATAGATCTGATAAATCTATTGAGATTTCAGTAGTCTCTTCATCGTAATTTGTCCATCTATCTTCATTATCAATAATCTATAATTCTCACAATTAAATTATACATCTAATGTTAACATTCTATAGAGTCTGTCTTCTCGTATTTAAGCTATGGTTTCTTGGTCTAATTACATAGATTTTGGAAATGGTGAATCCTCTTTATCAACCAAGATCCCTGCCATGTAATGACTCCAATCTATGACTTTGTCTGAGGCTTTCCTGATGATTTGAGGTACATCGGTCAATTAATTTTCCCTTGCTCTCAATCTGGTTGGGTCAGATTTCCACAAAAATGGTTATCCATGTAGACCATATGGTCTAAACTAATCAAGTGCTTCGTTTAAAGAATCAAATATTGCTTTATTATGAATATGTTCTAATTCAATTATGAGTTTATTTTGATGATTAATGATTCGCTATTCCATTAAAAATCTTTCAAATTTACCAAATAACTCTACATTGAGAATGATTTATTGCTAAGCTCCATTTGAATCATAGTCTGACTCTGCTGAGTCTCTTATTGGTTGAAGAAACTTAAGCATTAATTGAGAGGATGGACCCAATGGAATGTTGATAATTCTCTAGATTTGAATCATTAAATTATCTAAAAGACATAAGATAATTTGTTACCTATCAAATACTCTTCCAAATATTTGAGATATGATTTAATTTATGCAACATTTGTTTTCAAACCTTGAATCTTTTGTTCTTTTGGCTAAACAATCTAATTCTTATTATTGAATTAAGATTTGCTGATTAGTTCATATAAATCAATGCCATCTCTTTACATTTCTATATAAAAACTATTCACTTCTTCTTATATCAGCATATTTGAAATTAAAATAGAATATGAATCTGCACATTTTTCAGATATTTTTTATGGTTCTTTGAGCTGTTCCACATTTCTAACAAACTAAGATTAAGCCAATTTTTTTAGATTGAAGGGTTCAGGACAAATTAATTCTTTCTCCTCTAATATATTATTGCTTTTTCTCTAAATTGTTACTACATCATCATAAGCTTTATTTTTATCATCTTGTTAAGATTGCAACATTTAAGAATTTGATATTTAAATATCAATAATTGAACTCTTTAAGGAATTTTCACTATAATTTGCTGATTCTTAGCTTAAGTTATCAACTATTTTGATGTATGTTTAAGAATTTTATGAAGATAGCATTTATTTCACAAATTGCAAATCTCTTTAAGTTTTCACAATAGCATCAAACACACTTTGTTATCCTTTGAGAATCTCCCTCTTTTTTTACTCTAAATCATTTTTTTATTTATTAACCCACTTCTCGACTTTCCTTTGTTAAACCTCGAAAGTCCTTGGGGATATTTGATTATTTTAAAAGGCTTTATCAATTTACCTTAAAGATTATTATTGTCTTTATTGAACTGCCTCTTCTCTTAAAGCAATTAATTAGTCCATCTTGTCTCTTTACATAAGTTCTTTAAACTTATTCATAACAAAGTCTTAGAATGATGTTTATTCAAACAGCCCTTTGTCTTATTAGAATGATTATTCACCTTCTTAAGAAAGACTCTTTAATAATGATTCTGAACCAAAAGCACATCTTATTTCTCCAATATCAACTTTATTCTCCTCTTCTTACTCTTCAACATCGATTGATAATTTACTAATTTTTTTCGATTTTTAATTTCCAAATGATTCATCTTGAGAATGTTGATATGATTTCTTAATTTTTTCAGGAGTATACTCAGATATTATTTGTAACTAAATGTCTTTAAATTTACTTGAAACTTAGTTCTATTGATTAGACGAGTTAGGCCTGCAATCTAAATCATCTTAAAAGTTTTCTATGAACTTTTAATATTAATTTGATTCATTAATCTTTTTTGTATCCTTTTAATTATCTATTTAAGAATTGGGTCTAGACTGACTTACAAAGCTAGATTCATCTATAAGTTATGAGTTATCTATTGATCCTTTTTTGAGAAATCCAAATTTGATTAGTTTATTAATTTGAGATTTGGTTAAACTTTTTAAATTTAATCCATCCTTAGTTTTATTATCTTTATTCTATTAGAATTTAGATTTAAAAATCTTCTTTCGTACTTAATATCCTTTCCATACCTTTTAAATGATCACTGCTGCCTAATTTTCAACAGAGTAAGTATTTTAAGGTAAAGTAATCTTCTTAAAATTTTCTTTTTTGAAATAATATTCTTCATTATAATTTTCAGGAAAAGTACATTAAAAGATGTTTGTTTCTTCAATTTTTTATGCTTCTTCTTCTTCAGAATGAGTATCTAGAATATTCTTTTAACTATAAAAGCTATCATCCAAGTCTTAAATATTTTATTCTCCATCACTGTCATTTGGAATATTATTGCTGCTTGAGTTGCTCATTAATTTATAAAGAGATGATTGGGGTTTTGATTAATTTTTTGATGAATTACACCCTAGTTTTTTATAATTTAGATAATTCTCTTCGATGTTTTAATATTATAAAACAATCCTTTTTTGCTTTTCTGCTTTATTGAACTTCAATTATAAATTAGGAGCTTCAAATAAGGTTCCTGGCTTCTCATAAAGAGAACCGGTTCTAATTCTATTAATTTAAATTGGCTTATTCTGTTAACCTTACGAGAGACTTCTATTTCTTTTTTATACTTTCTAAGCAGGACTAGGATAGTGAATAAAACTCATTTTCATTCGATTTGGTAGAATATTGAAATTTTTAGATTTGCTTCCCAACTTTTTGTATTATTATTACAAAGCAGTTGATATTTTTAATTTTTGCTTAGGTTGATTTTCATCATGGAAAGATTTTTTCTCTAGCTTAATAAATCATATTACTTTTCATCATTGATTTAAGATTCTTTTCGATGTATTAGTTTAAAAATGATGTGCCAATTTATTATCTTCTTTCTTTGAGGTCTACAGTTGTTCTTGTATTTCTACGTTAAATCGCATTATAATATTTCTATTGTTCAGCTAAAATGTAATTGCGTAGTCTCTGCTGATTCACACCCCATGGAATAACTTACGAAATAGACTTTTTTGTTTTAAAACCACTTTTTTGTATTTCAGTTTTTGATTTCTAAGAGGATTTCTTAGATTTTTTCTTCTTCTTTTTCTTGGTTTTGTTGGGTGTAACTATTTGACTAGGATTTTACTTGCTAGCCATGAAAATATCCTATTAATCTGATTCTGTATATCCTTATTATTTACTTTCTTTTATTGTCATTTTTGGTTTGATTTGACCTTCAACCTTGCATCCAGTAATCTTGTCTAAATTAATTAATGCAATACTGTTTGGGTTGCTTATCTTAGGTTTCAGCATTTAATTTATAACAACCAATTAAATATATTAAAAGAAAGTTGATAATTTATCCCTAATTTGATACAATAGTTTACCATGTAGTTATGAAAATTATAAAATATAATAATTATGGTAGAATGAGGATTACATTATTCAGTAAACAAATCTACTTGAAAATATATTTGCAAATATTATGATATTAGATATATTAGGATGATGAGAGAAAAACCACTATTGCATTAGGAATAATGAGTTAGAATATAATAAGATGATAAGTTTTTATGGTTTTGTATAAATTAACGATCTTTATTAATAATTATTTGAATTTAAAATGAATACATATAGTCGATCTCCATTAGAACCAGTCACTTAAAATAAAGAATACTTTACATCACAATCTTCATCAAAGGTGATAACAAGTACAATCAGATAGTGCACTTCAGTGACACAAAATTTAGGAGCCTCTCAAATGAAAAGATCAATGTAATTAATGTGTTTATCAAAATTAGGTCAGGAAATAATATCTATTCCTCTTAAATTAATAACCCTCCTCCAGCCAGGTAATAATTAGGAAAAAACCTTGATATCGTTTGTTTCTTAATGGCTTGTGAGGTTGAAAGATTTGTGGCTGAAAATGATAAACTCAAATACAGGATAAAGGAGATGGATGACAAATTGCTTGATAGAAATAGTTATGAAAAACAAATAGAAGATTTGCAAGCCAGACTTATGTAGATGCAATATTAGGAGAGTATGTACAGGTAAATCAATGTTTAATGATTTAAGATAAGAGGTCGAGATTACTACTTCTTAGTATACAGAGGAAATTGAGAATTGGAAAATCAGATATTTTAATAATGAGGAAAAATATAGAAATGAAAATGAATAATTGAAACAATAACTATTAGTTGGAAATTCAAAATAATAAAAAGAAATAGAGGAACTAAAGAATCAATTATTCACTTAGAAATAGATGAATGTAATATGAGTGATTAAATATCTCTAGGAAAATGAATTATCTAAACTTAGAGAATAATTGTTGAGTAAATAATAGGCAGTAGAGTATTATTAAGTAGAATTGAATTAATATGAGGCTGAATTTTAATAATACAAGCAACAGGAGGAAAAAATAGTGTAATTAGAGAATAAAATTGGTATGTTAGTTTGTGAAACTGAGAGATTAAACAATTTATTGAAATAAAAGTTGGAAGAATTGGAAATGAACAAAGCACGTTATAATAATATGGCTTAAGAAGCTGAAAAGTGGAAATCTGAATTAAGATAATTGTAAAATTAATTTGATAAAAAGTAAAAAGATTATGATTAACTCAATTAAGCATATGTAATGACTTAAAATGAATTAATTAAATATAAGGATTAAGATTAAATCATAGATTAAATGTAAAACAAAATAAGTCTGTTATAAGGTGAAATAGATAGATTGAACTAAGTATTGAGAGAAAAGATAAAGTAAGGAGAAGAATGGAGATAGAAGTATTTTGATTCAGACAATCAATGCAAAGAAATGAAATAGAAATTAAATAAATTAGATTAATTATAATTGTAATTAAAAGATCAAATTGATATGTTTTAACAATTGAGTAATAACCTCGAAGATTAAAAGATGAAAAACTATTAATTGCAATAATCAAATCATAATTTAGAACAAGGAAATCAAGATCTAATTAGTAGAATTGAGTTGTTAACATCTGAAATAGAAAGACTTAATAATATTTTAAGGCAGAAGATTCACGAATTAGAAGAGTGGAAACAAAAATGTTAGCATTATGAATAAGAATCCAAAAATAAATCTATTTAATACAATGATATCAAAAATAAATTAAGTTGTTTGACCTAAGAAATAGATAGAATGTAAGAATAATTGAGATAGAAATAACTAGAGCTATAAAATTTATAATTAAATTAAAATTAATTATAAAAAGAAATTAATAATCAAGAATAAATTAATTAATCTTTATAAAAATAGATTGAAGAATGGAAGAGAAAATATACTAATTTAGAATATGATTTATAAGAATCATTAATGAAGAATAAGAAATTGGTTGAATATGAAAATACTATAGCCATGATTTCATAAGAACTGGAAAGATAGAAGATGCTATTTTCATAGAAATCATAAGAGTTTGATGAATAAAGGAGGTAGATGATGAATGATATCTAAAAACTTAAATAGAGTATGGGATTGAAATCAACAGAAGCCGAAGAGTGGATGTCTAAGTATAGAAAATTAGAATAGGCTTACTCTGAATTGAGTTAGACTAATAGAATAGTTGAGGATAAGTGGAAG
Organism: Paramecium tetraurelia; assembly: GCF_000165425.1. NCBI lineage: Eukaryota > Ciliophora > Oligohymenophorea > Peniculida > Parameciidae > Paramecium > Paramecium tetraurelia. The sequence goes on along the minus strand of NW_001799133.1, from coordinate 197,573 downwards.
TAGTCATTAATAAGAATTATATTGCATTGTTCTGAAATTGATAGATTGACATAAGTTTAGGCTGAGATTTTTGATGAAAATGAATAATTGACTAATCAAATATCTCATTATCAAAGTTAATTGAAGATTAAGGATGATTAATTATATAAAGCATTGGATAGAAATAATCTATTACAAAAATTATAAGATGAAGAAAAGGGTAAAAGACAAGGATTGGAAAACTAGATAGCAAGTTTGAAGATATATTAAGATAATTGTTAAATTCTAGAATAGAAGATTATGAGTTTGACAACTGAGAATTAAAGATTGAATGAACAATTAAGATTGAGAAATGGAGAAATTGATGATTATAGAACTCAAATTTAAAGATATGAGAACAAGATCTAAATTAGCAATCAAGAATTAGAAAGAGTTAATTAACAATTAAGAAAAGCATTTTCTGAATCAGATGAATTAAGAAAGGAGAAAGAGAGATTAGAATCTTAGTATAATTTACTTTAAAGATAATATGATGAGTTAAAACAAAAGTATAATTCTTTAGAGTTATATAAAACTAAATATATTGAATTAGAGAATAGATGTGCTATGTTATCAACAGAAATCGAAAGATTAAATTAATTATTAATGAACAGATAAGATGAGATTGATTAATTGAAGAAGAAATGCTATTAATTAGAATAATAAATCATTTAGTTAAAATAATATGAAGAAAATGTATTTAAAATTATAATATCATTTTAGATTAGAGTTTTGTCTAATGAAATCGATAGATTATAAGGAATAATAGATGCCAATGAAGCTGAACTTAAACAATGGAGACTCTAATATGCAGATGGTGGAGCATAAACCAGAAAAATTTAAGATCTTTTATTCCACTTTGTGGTATTTCTATAAATCTAAATTTAGATGTAATCAGCAGAGATTGAAAGTCTTAGAGCAAGGGTTTAAGAGAAAGAAAAAGAAGTTGAAGAGGTTAGAAGAAGTAGTTTGGCACCATATAGAAGATGAGTAATTAAATATAATATCAATTCAAATTACACTGGTATATTTAGATTTAAATAAGTATATAATCCCAGATCATTGGTCTTAATAAATTGATAATGAATTCTTGATAAATAATCTATATAATAGTATTGCAAATGAAAATACGCCAATCTCTAATTAGTAATATAAAAATATTATTATACGTATAAAATTCTATAATATTAAGTTGATATGTCAATCTTATGACTCCAATTTAAAATTCTTCTTAAGCACAATTATACGAATTTATTTCATTAATATATTATTTGATGCTCGCATTAGTGTGATAAGTCTTTAATAAACATAAATAATAAGAATAATTATAAATTGTTAAAACTAAACAATAATAAAACTTGTTTATTAGATAAATTTAAATATATTTTATGATTTAATATCCTGATCTTGATAAGCGTGCTAGCAATTATAAGTAAGAATGTAAACTACCAAGTTATCCTCCCCCTGATGAAAATGTTTAAGCAATATAGATTGGATAACCAATACAAGCTAATTATTTATAGAATAATTAAGTAAATTGGGCTCAATAAAGCAATATTCCATAATATGTTCCTGCAATTCCAAACACTTAGTATCCAAGTTCATTGTAATAAAAGAACTTTGGTAAGGTTAAAAGTGTATTGATTAGGAGAACTTGATAAAGAGAATCTTCCTCCTTATTCTTTGAGTGTGAGATGTCCTGAGTGTGGCGGCATGATTTAAACAAAGTTAAATTACGTTCCTGGGTGTCTTTCATTTAGTATATGTTTAACGATGTGTGCTTTTGGATTATTTTGTGGGTATTATTTGAATGATTGTTTTCATTAATAGTTGTTGTTTAATTCCTTTCTGTATGAATTGTTGTAAACGATAAGTCCACCAATGTCCATTATGTGAAAAAGTGCTGGGAGAAGTTAAATGACAATTTGTTTTCTTATTATTTATATGATTAAATTCCGTTTTTATTGATTATTAATAAAATAATGAAAGCTGTCCTCATATTAGGATTGATGATTTTTGGAATCACTGCAGTAGAATTGGAATCAGGAGTCCCAATTTTGCTTAAAGAAATTAAAGCAATAAAAACAGAGCATACAGAGTTTACATTCTTACTCGATTTGGAACTCAGTTAAGGAGGAAAGGTTTCTGAAGTGGTTTCATTAGTTGGAGATTTATTAGAGTAAATGAAGAGAGATCAACTTAATGATGATCTTGAATATGCCCATGTAAATTTTAGAGAAATTAATAACATTAGAGAACAACAACTCTCGGATTAGACATTGAATGGTTGATTATTGTATTAAGAAATCTTACAAAGGAGAGACAAGACAAAAATAATTAATTAAGTGAATTAAATCAAATTCTTGTTGGTTTACAATAATAATTGGATGCCACTCACTGAATAATTAAATATTCTTAATGGCAAAGAAGAATAACTAAGATAAACTAGAGCTTAAGAAGCTGCATCATATTAGGCCAGATAAGAGAATAATAGTAAGGTATTGGCTGCCTTGGAATGAAATTATTCCTAAATTATAAGTTGCTGTTTTTGATTAAGAAAGGAAAATCATTATTGCAAACTGAATAATTTGAAATTGTTGAAAAGATCAAAAGAGAATTAGGACATAATCATCCAGTTGCTATTATGGTTGCATTGACAACTAAATTTGATGTATCAACTGTTAAAAGAATTATTGATAAATTGGAACATATTAGAAATGCTGTCATCTCTTTAATGTAATAAGAAGATGAATAAGAAACTCAAAGCCAAGTAATAAGTCTATTTAAATTAAGATTACTTTCTAAACTACTATATAAGAAATTGCTGAATTGAGAGAAAGATTTTCTAAAGATTTCGAAATCACTTCCTAATTGATCAAAAAAAGAACTAATGATAAGGTATTATTCTAATCAATATTAAAGGTGCTCTTGGAAAAAAGATTAACTATCATCAATAGAGATCTTAGTCTCACTGAATAATTACTCATTTAAACCAGAGAATACAAAGAATAATATGATGCTGCTTATGCTGTCAGAAAGGGCAAAAGGTAAGAATTACACTATAAACCCAATTAGAATTTCTGAAATTAAAACTGTCCAATAAGCTTACGATTTAGTAGAGAATCACGCTAAGAAACACAAACAATGATTTAAATAAATATTTTGCAATTATATGGATTATGGATATTTTTTATTTCCTATAAAATAAATATGTATAATATTTATAATTACATATATATTTATCATTTATGTGCTTGCCACTGAAATTCATACAATTATTCATTCGAATCAATTGTTTTTGTTTCATCATATTTGGAATTGTACTTATTACCCAAGTATTCATAACACTAAATGAAGACATCAATAATGGCAAAGATGTAAGATCTATATTTAATAACTTATTAGGGAATCATTTTTACATTTTCAGTAGGTTTAGCTATTATTATAGTTGGTGCATCAGGATTATTAAGTTCATATTGTCCAAACTTTTGCATAATATTTGTCTATTCCTGTTTTATAATCTTAATTGGAGTGTTGACAATCTATGTTACAATAAGTTTAACAATCTTACAAGATTAATTAGTTAGTAAGAATTTTGATGATTGCATCTCTTCCTCTTTGCCTTCTGCTCAAAAAACTAAGGAATAAATTTTATGGGCTGAAACACAGTTTTGTAAATAAAATTGTCTTTGCTACATCGACAAAATTTAGGATTGGGATCCAGATTATCTAGAAAATAATCGAATTTCTTATACTACCAATAAAGAAATTAGTGACATCATCAAATATCCTGATTGCAACAAATCAATCAAAGTAGATGGCTTGTCTTACAAACAAATTGCAAATTTAGAAGAAAAATACAGTTGTTCCGGATGGTGTAAATAGCATCCTGTTTACTTATTCTCAAACATCAACAATGGAATACCGTATATATTTTATTAATATAAGAAAAGATGGATGTTTTACCTACTTTGAATAAGAATACATATATTATGTCAATAGAGCATATATAGACTATCTTATTGTTGATATTCTCTACCTTTTTAACTTAGGATTTGCTATATGTTAGTGTTATTAAACAAGCCGACATAAAAAGTCAAGAATATACCCGTAAATACTCTATGAGCTTGCATCCCAGTGATTAATTATTAACTATACTTCTTTTTTATTGTTTAATCTTTTTAAAATAAATAATACAATTAATATCTAAATTACATTTTCAATTTAATAATATAAATTAATATTAAACTATCTTTTACATAATATTAATTCAGATGAATAGTGATTTTATCTTTTAAGCTTCATCATCTTCTGCATTATTAATAATATCTGTAATTGAACTTAATTCAGGTGACTGTGTCAATTATGTTTTTGTATTTTTCCAAGAGGAGCTACTTGTAAGAGGTCTTTTAACTAGTAAGGAATGAGAAGAGGTTGTGGTATTTTATTATTGGTTTTATCTTTAAGAATTGAGAGGGTCTTTCTATTCGTAGGAGCGAAAACCTTTCTATCTTCTACTTTTCTAAATTCAAGAGGATCATAATTTTATCTCTTTTCGTCTTACTTGTCGAATTTTGATTTCAAGTATTATGTTATGTCCAAAATATTTTTATACTTTGATTTTGAAAGCGATTAGATCTAAATAATCAAGATAGAATACATCTAATTATTTTTAAATTCTAAGCTTTGAAAAAGCATCAGATAAGGTTTTGAAGTTTTTAATGTAATCATTTTCTTCGTTAGCTTTCAAATGATCTTATTCGCTGAAATCGAATTCGGATATAAATATTTAAATATTTAACAAAATGTACTTCCTGTGCCTAGTGATTCTAATTATGTAATTGATAACTAATAGTTAGAAAATCATTGTTTACTTTAAAGGTTTCATTTATCCACCTGATTAATTGATTAATTGATTTTTTGAATTTTTTTAAGTAGTTGTAGTTTACATTTGATTTCAAATAATATATTATATCGTTAATTTAAATTAATCTCAAATTTAATTTATTTCATTTTTAAATAAGATTAAGATTCGTCAAATAAGGTATAATTAATGATTATTTTTAATCTCATGCAAACAATTTTGAGATCATAATGTAACTCAGCAACTTAATTAAAGAATATAATGTGTCAAACTGTGTTAACTTTATTATTTACACAGATAAATATAATTTGATTATGAAAGATTAATAAAGAATTTTTTGTTGATGTTACATTAATTGCAACCCATCAGAATTGCTGAGTAGTCATAATTATAAAAAGTTTCAATATTAGCACTTAGAGGAGAAGGTTACAAATTATGAACATTGTAATAATACTTATAAATTATATTGTTTGTCATTTCAATAGTGGTCCTTCTAAATTTTGTAATTCCATCTGAGTTCCTGCTCTGGAATCATTGTCATGTCTTGGAGGAGGTATTTTGAAAAATGTCAAGGCATAATATGGAACCAATTCACCCATAAACACTTCCTAAATTTGTAATGAAATAAGTAAAATACTATTAGAATCAAATCTATGTTCAATTAAATATAATTGGCAAAGATTAGAAAGAATATAAGCAATCTGAGTGCCAAACTTATTGATATAGTTTAGATCAGTTTGTTGACTTGTGTAAGGAAAGGTACGATCCAATCATCATCTTCTAGCTGCTATAGTTAGGTTTTAGTACATCAGAAAATAACTTATTGCTAAAGTATAAACATCCAATAATAAGTGCGGCATATAGTAAAAATTAAAGAATTAATACTCTTTCCAAGAATCCATCCTTGAGTAAAAAGTAAACATAAGATAAGACTAAGTGTCTATAAACAACTTACCTAAACACACAGGGCTATAGTATATGGAGTACTGGATGATATTAGTATCCTTGTTAGCAAGAACACTCATGCAAATGGCTAGATGTCCTATGAATATGATGTAAGATTGGATCCAAAATAGGATTGGTGCTGTGTATAGAAAGTCTAACCATATGCCTTATGGCTATTCCATTATTAGAAGGAGACTCATACCCCTGAAGGCACTTGATGCACTCACACTCACCAGAAACCAAAACTTCAGATTTTTATTTTTCATACTATGTAATTTGACCATGTTACTAGCAAGGCAAACTAACACAGCTACCATTTCAATAAATGTTAGCCTATATAAATAGAGAAAGTAGACTACCAAATTTAGAAATGACTTGGAGGTTCTGGTTCTTAGTTATTTTCCATATATTTTATAATAAATATAATTATATAATCAGTTTTAGTGTGGTTTCTGATAGAAATGAGTCTGACATTAATGAGCTAAATCTTATTCATCCATCAAATGCTATTTGAATTATTGCAATTTCTTTCGTAATCTAAGAAATAATTAAATAATTTATTAACCTCATAATCTTTTCAATTTTCAAAATCAAGACATGATCAAGACCATCAACATACTCTTCAATGTCTGAATTAGGTTGATCAACAGCTTATAACATTTTCATTTCATCATTAACCAACTCAATCAAATCATCAATATGATCTCGATGTGCTTTTTTAAGGGCTCTCTCTTCATCTAATATTTATTATATGAGTTCATCATGTTTATCCTTAAGATCGCTATTTCTACTGGGTATCATTTTAAACCTCATCTTCATATTAATCTCCATTATCATGATCAAATAATTTAGGAGGTGAATTAGATTTAACAGCCTAAGGACTTTCAAACAAGTAATTATTGGTGATATATTATCTAGGTAACATTAATTCTCTTGTTAATTAGTCAACACCATTTGAACCTTAGGGAGCTTTCAATTCCTTAACCTAAAGAATAGCTAGATATCAAAATACTCTATCTGCATATCTTAGAGTGTTAAGACTATGTTCTGCATCTTTATGGCAAGCTGAGATAGTGCCAATCATGAGAGTTCTACAATTTCCAGTAAATGAATCCTTAAGGACTTAAGTCAATTTGGATCCTCTAAAGGGCGTATGATTTTTATTGAGATCTAATGCTCTGATGCACTCTTTCAAAGCCAATAATGACTTATTAATTTCAGCTCCATCTATTCTAGTTTGTTTATGATATTCGACTACATCAGCACCTCTTTCACTACCTGCTAAATCAATAAATGACAATTTTCCAATGATTTTATTTTGTTATCTCAAGTTTATCTGTAGAATTGCATGAGATCTGGATGAATCTTAATTGACACTATTCTATCCTGTAACTCTGCTCTTGATTCCCATCTCTACAGTTTTTTAAAACTCCTAAACGCTATGTACTTTGGTCTCTGATAAACCTGCAATGTTGACTTAGCCTTTTGCATCCTCTCGAGCTACTAGTTAAACACGATCTTTCAACAAATCGAATAATTTAGAACAATAAATTTCGTAGAATGAAACACTCACCACAATGGAATTTGTTATCAATTAAAATAAATCATATGCGGCTAAGGTATAGATTCCTACCACATTTTAATCACCCAACATTGTGTATGTTTTACCAGATCCAGTTTAACCATATGCAAAACAAGTAATTTTGGTTCCGGTTATTGCTGCTTGTACCATAGGTTTAACGAGTTACTAGTACAAATCCTCATTCGTGTATTATTAATCAAAGGCAGCATCAAAGTTGAAATTGAATTCTTCAATGAATTTAGTTAAATCTACTTTCATTCTAATTAGATTATATTAATCTTACCTTGGTTCTCGAACAATAACTGTATTCCCTTAAACCTCAACTATATCTTTTTACCCCTCCTTACTTTCCTTCTTTGATAATGGACGCTTTCTGACTGCAACTATAATTTTTGGTTGATCCATTAACTTTTATTTATATTTTATTAATATTTTCACAATTTGGCATCTTAGTACATTTTCTCAATTTCACTAAGCCATTTCTATTCAACTACTCTTCTTTTCAATTTCAACGTTGGTGTCAGTTCTCCTCCATCAACACTAAAGTCTCCTGGAATCAAAGACCATTTTCTAATGTACTGAGCTTTAGAGATGACTCTTAAATTATTGTTTAATTCATTACTTAGTATTGGTTTCATCAATCAATTACTGGAGATAGTTAGTAATAGCTTTATCATTTTTGGCTTATTCAATAGTAGTTGCTGAGGAACCAAGACTCTTGAATACAGCAATGACATCCTCATTCAATTTCTCAGTTGGCCTAGATAAAATTAATATGTTATAGTTACTATCCATCAGGTGCTAATTAATGCTTTAATGTTAATAAAATGGATAAATATTTTCTCTTATCTCCAATAACCATACAATTTGAAACTATCTTAATGTTCTTCTTGACTTCATCCTCAATTAAAACTGGAGCTACATTTTCACCTCCTGCTGTAATGATCAACTCCTTAATTCTTCCTGTTATCATCAAGTTACCATTCTTATCAATTTTGCCAACATCTCCTGAATGTAACCATCTATTACTATCAATTGTATTCCTAGTTGAATCTTCATCCTTAAAGTAACCCATAAAGATATGTCTACCTCTATAACAGATTTCTCCATTTCCGTCTTTATCTGGGTTATCTATTCTTAATTCAGTTCCTTCCATTGGCTTACCAGTACTATTAATGAATAAATCATCAAATTTATCAAAGTGAAAAGGATCTGCCATATTTTACACTCCTCCACATTCACTCATACCATACCCATTGATCAAGTACATATTCAAGGTTAAGAAATACTCTCTAATAATAGGGGATAATGGAGCTGCACCGAATATCATATATTGAGCTTGATCTAATCCCAAGGCCTTTTTAACATTTGCGTACACCAATTTATCTGCCAATCCAAAACAAAGAGGAGGTTTCAGACCATGAGTTTATGCAAAGGTTCCTTCTTTACCAATTGACTTGGCCCAATTAGCTATTTTAGTTTTAATAGCCCCATTTGATTTTGCTATTTATTGCATTTGATCATAAATCTTTTCCCATACTCTTGGTACACTAAAGAATAGAGTAGGTCTAACCTCCTTAAGAGTATTAATAAGTGAACCTTATAGAGCATCTGGATTTGCAAAGTATAAATGTGCTCCCCATCTAGCAAAACCAATAATGTCTATCAATTATGCAACGACATGACTTAAAGGCAAATAACTTACCAATCTCATTTCTCCAGTTCCTTACATTACATACTTTCTCTTTTATTAAGTAATTGTAAACACATAATTGTCATGTGATAACATAACTCCCTTTGGATTTCCTGTTGTTCCTGAAGTATAAATTAATGTCACACAATTTCCAGGTCGTAATTTTGATACTCTTTCTAAAACTGAACCCATTAAATCAGCCTTTTTGCCCATTTCAATAAAATCTTTCCATTTGAATACTTATGATCTTCTTTATTCAGGGATCTCAGATGTTGGAATATCATCATTATATAATACAACTCCTTTTAGACGAGGCAATTTATCCCAAATTTTCAAATACTTGCGTAATTATTCTTTAGTATCTGCTACTACTAATTCACATTCAGAATGATCTGAGACATAAAAACATGCATCTGGATTATTTCTAAATTACGTATTAATTTTATCTCTTACGTAGTATAAATTCCAACAGGTAAATTGTGAGCATGAATGCTTCCCATAAAAGATATGTGCCACTCAGGAGCATTAAAACCTATTATGTTTACTGCACTCATTTCTGTTATTCCATAAGCAATTAAAGGCCTTTGCAAATTGCATTGATTCATTATAATATTCTTCATATGTTCTAGTAATCCTATTTAGTTCTACGCTTTCTTTACCATTTATTATTTCTCTTAACACTCAAGGCTGGCTTCTTTGCAAATTAAGTGCAGTCATTTTTAAATTATTCTGGAAGAGTAATTGGTATTTCACTTCCTGGACCCGATTTTTTAACTCTTATAGGCAACTCCATTTTATAATTAGTAGACCATAAGACATTTTTTAATGGGTCTTTGGCATCAAATTCCTACAATAATTGTCTCATTCCTTCTTCTGATATATACACTTTCTCTTCCATTTAAGATTTTATTAAATTAATGATATTACATACAATAATTGTAAGAGGATCACTCATTTTAGCAGAATTCTCTGATTCCGAAGAGGACTATAGTAATATCATTAAGAAAAGAATTCCTGATGTTAAGAACGGGTAAGAAAATCAAAAAATTCTGAAAGATGACATTTATTTATATGCCATAAACGACAAAGACCTAAAGTTTATATGCTTATCTAAAGAGGACGACGAGAGTATATTCGTAAAATTGCAAACACTAATACAAGCAGCATAATAAATAGAAACAGGTATATGAATATCATTAATAATAGATGGCAACTATTCAGCTAAACTCACCCAAATCCTACATAAACACTTGAAGAAAGATTAGGTTGTTGTCATTCAAGATGAGAAGTCAGATTAATAATCTCCTCAATAGACTAGATTAATAAATCAACCCATTTTAGAAAAAAAAGATTAAATCGATTTCTAGAAAAAATTATGTTTCTCTGTGATGTTACTTATATTGAGTGTGTATTTGATATTAAACAATATTATTACAAATGCTTGATATTTAAGTTAAAAACGATATAATTTAATAAATTTAATTACGCATTTTATACTATAAAAATTATTTCGATTTCTGGAATTTTATTAATTATTATTTTTGAAATGAACAACGATTTATGCGAATCAATTATTAATCATGCAAATCGAATATTTCTATCAATAGCCAATATGAATGGATAGTTAAATGAAAATGGCAGCATTGGTATTTTATTTTTAGATTATTCCAATAGCAAATCATAACACTACATCATCCAACACGTCACCAACATAAGGGCTAGCATTCGTAATGTTTCTACTATTTACTACATATGCATTACTATCACTATTCTCTCCACAAAGATAACCAGTCATGCAAAAGGGCATTATATAACACTAACAGAATAATCATCATCATCATGATTGATTGACTATTGAACTCTTTTTTATATGACTTCTTTAGTTATTAATTTTAATCAATTCCAATTATGTTAAAGACGAATTAATAAATAAAACTATTCATCATCCTTCATTTTATAATTAAGCATTTATTATATATATAATAAGATCTTAAAATATATAATAATAAATCGCTAAAATTCTATAGAAGCTAAATAGAATATTTAATATCATCTCAACTGATATCATTTTAGTTTTGCTGTTACTTTATAAATCGATTAAATGAGTATTCATAAATGATCTAAACTATTCATATAAAAAATAGAAATAGCTATCTTAACTAATAATTTGTTTCATTTAATTCATATATCTATACGAGAACATTTTATAATAATTCATAATAATGGTTGATGTTGTTTTATTATATAAATTTCATGATTATTATTGATTGAGATTGGTAGTTGAATCATATTCAGTTATTTCTTTAATCTCAGACATATTTAACCAAGGATTATACTATTTACTACTTTCTTTAAGCTAGTCTTTATAGAGTTGTAATAATTCTTGTAATTCTTCTTTGCCTTTAGTCATCAATAAATCTTGATTTAAGATGGATTCACTAGCGACAGCATCTTAGGAGTTATTCCTTTATCTTACAGGTCTTGGAGGTATTTAATTTTTAATTGGCTATTGTTTAATCTGTTATTGTTCAGGTTTCTTTTTGTGCTATTAATTGGTTTAAGGTCTATCCTTTGAATTCTTCCTTTAAACAGGAGACTATTACGATATTTTTTATCTATTTTAATTTGCAGAAGTGGATGCTCTCACAACTCTTTTATTGTTGGTTTGTTCTTTAATTAATTTTTCTTAATTCAATTAAGCTTAAGCTTCTAGATCTTATTGTTTGCAAAAATCAAACATTGCTTTGAGTAAATAAGGATGATTAATCATTTACTAAACACTTGGTGGATTTGGTTACATTAGTGATTTAAGGATTTAAGATAATTCATGTGATTTTTATGATTCCCAGTCCAAATTAGTTTTTTTTAAGACTTGCTATAGATATTTGACTTCTTCTTTCCAATTTTTGTGGGATAATAAATCGAATTATATTCTGAGTGATCCAAATGAATTCAAAAAGATTGTGTCTAAATCTAATGAGACATTAATCTGTTGCATTTCTAAGTAATTTAATGCGAATAACAACTAAAGTAAATATTAGCATACTAAATTAACAGAAACTTACTTGTTTAGTCTTTCATTTAAAATTTATTCTAAATTATTAAGATTCACTACCTCCACAATATTCTAAGACTTAGACAAGATATTAAGATTCAATGAAGTATTCCTTAATTTTAGTTAAACTTGGGTGTTTGATATTAATCAATAGTTTGAGATGATTTTCGATTTCCTTTAATCTTTCCCCATTAATTTTGCTAATATCTGTTCTTTTTAAGACATAACATTGTTTATCTAGCAACGATCTAACAAGGAGATGTTCTTCCACTATTACACCTTTATTCACTTTTTTGAATAAGACTTTTTATAATTTATAATTATTCATATAAATGTATTATCATAATCCTGACCCATATTAACAGCCATACACTCACGGCTAGTATAATGAAAAAACTTACAGAAACAGTGGATTTCTGACAGAAACTCAAGATGATTACCCAGACTACTAATATTATGATCCTTATCAAAGTCAACTACATAATCGGACATATTTGAATGATGTACGACCTCTGAATTATAGTATCCTTATTAATTAAATAATAGCATATTACGAATAGTCTCCCTATCCAGTCAAAACGGGGTAACCACAAACATATTTTGATCCTAACGATCCCAGCAATATTCCATTCATGCCTCATGAAAGTATGTTTTAACTCAAATATTCAAGGGTATGATGATGGATATGAGGAATATGTACTATAGTTCATTAGAAATTTGCCAAGATCTACTTAAAATTTTGAAGAAGTGGCTTTTGCAAAATATTTGGCTGAATGCTCTATTATTGATAAGAAAGTGTGGAAATTGCAGAGGATGTTGAAATAAGATTAGAGATTCAATGTCAAATTGCTTTTTGATTTCTTTGATTCGAAAAAGAATGGAACAATTGACTATAATGAGTTTCAGTTAGGGTTGTAAAAATTGGACATCATTCTAAATTCTATTGAATTGAGTTAGATGTTCCTACGTTATGGAGGGAATGATGACAATCAAATCTCTTCAGTTGAATTCAAGTATATGCTCTTAGGTCCAGATGATTCATAACAATTTATGCAATTCGGAGCCATGCATTATATGCATCATCCATTAAAATAGAACATTCCTTAGTTTCTTTCAGTGGCTCAAAGAGAATTGATTTCTGAAATCATGCATCTACAATTGCAATTAGAGAGAAACCTCAATTTCATAAAAGAAGTTATTGGAACCAAAGACATCCTACTAGCCCTATTCAAATAGTTAGATATTGGAATGAAGGGATATATTACTATCCAAGATTTAGTAATTTACATGAATGAATTAGGAGGTCAATTTGAACAATATGATTTAAAAGGGTGTTTAGATAGAATGTCAAAGTAATAATTGAAATATTTTTAGAGTTCATTGCAGTCGAATAAATTTCAATGAGTTTAAGAAAGAATTCTTTTTAGATGAAAAGAAGAAATCTGAGCAAGATTAAAATATTGATATTATGAGTGACAGAAATAAAACAAGATAAAAAGATTACATTCAAGAATTGCATTAGAGAACAAAAGACTTGTAAAATCAATAATTATAAGCTCAAAAACTCTCTACTGATCGTAAATCGTAACCGTTATTAACTACTACTACTTAAGTTAAATAACCTCAACCTTATGTAGTACAGCCACCTGTTGCATAAAAAAGAAAATAGGAATAACCAATTAATTAATTAGATGATGATTTAGATGATTTATTGTTTCCTGGTTTCTAGAAATATGAATTATAACCACCAGATTAAGAATATTGATAATATGTAACACTACCAATAATATCATATTAAATGTTATAATAGAATATACTTTTATTCTTTAATTTGTTTAAAAGTTACAATAAATTTTTGATAGAAATATTATCAAATATTGATCAAAGTTCTTAGTGTTCTTTCAAATGTATCATCTGTGAATAATGTTTGCGAAGGTATTATATACACAAAATGAATTATGATCTTGCTGTTTTCATATATTTTATTTTTCACTTCAGTTATAATTATCAATAAGACCAGAAAAAGTAAAACTAAGTAACAAATATTAAAAACCTAATTTAATAGAATTACTTACTTCTTATTGATCCACCAATGTGGCTGTTACATCAATTAGATCGTTGTAAAAATAAGAATTCATTACATTAATCACTTCAGATATCATAAATGCTCCTTCTAATTCATTCGAAGTGGGTACAGCTCTGTAAGTAAAGTTATTTATGGCTACATCAGTTTCAATCAAGTTTTGGATATATATCAACATTGCTTTTAAGCCATGTCTCATATTCTAATTCATTATGGTAGGACATAATTCAGCTCCTCTAACTTTGATATCACCTGGTAAATATTGGCACAAATCACTTAACTAGATTTCAGCATAAAAATCATTGAAGTTACTTGTGACGAGCATCCTTAAATATATTATATCAAATACTTATCAAAATCTGGATCTTAGGAAGTGAATAATTTAGTATTATTAAGTGACTCCATAATATAGTACCACATTCTATCGAAATAAGCATCATCCAAATACATGTAATTCTTTCTTCCATATAGAACTTCCCTCTAAGCAAACATCAATGGTATATCTCCACCAAGATCAGCCAATTATTTCTTATAATAAGCAGTTTCAGGATACTTTTTCAAATATTTTTAAAATTCCAAATAATTTATTATACTATTAAGAGTAATTATTGAATAAAACACAATCAGAACTAATATAAATCTATAAGGGGGAATTCTTTTCTTTCTTAAATTTTTTGTATTTCTAGTTTCCTTCTCTACTTTTTACTCAAAAAATTAAAACTCCTTTTCTGCTATCTTTAGAGAGTAATTGAACTTATAGGAATTATCAGATTGTATTTTATCAAGCAATTATTTAAACTTTTAAATCTCCTACTATATTGCATCATTATCAGAATATTAACTCAGATGTAAGAAAAGAATAAGCTTTTTATTTATGTAGATTTTCGCATAAATAATTAATATTACCATCAGAATCAAAAAGATCTACTGAAATAAGAACAGAGTTTCCATTTCATTTTCAAAATTTTTACCTCTTGAAATAGTCTATACCATGATGTCTGAATTCAATTATGTCATTATATCTCTCATTATAGGATAATTTTTAAAACTATAAAATATTTAAGGACTATCAGCTTTAACCGTTTTTTCATATATGTAATTCATTTTTAAAATGTATTAGAAATTCAACAAAACAGATATTGCTGTTCTGAGTGTCATATTATATTATTCTGATTTATAAGTATCAAGATAAGAAAAAGCTTCAATATATTTAGTTTGTAA
Organism: Paramecium tetraurelia; assembly: GCF_000165425.1. Classification (NCBI taxonomy): domain Eukaryota; phylum Ciliophora; class Oligohymenophorea; order Peniculida; family Parameciidae; genus Paramecium; species Paramecium tetraurelia. The sequence goes on along the minus strand of NW_001799133.1, from coordinate 182,112 downwards.
TAAACCTTGAAGTTCTTAACGATTGAGTACTAATTTTAAGTTTGAATTCAGAGAATCGAATCCAAGACCTAAATTGGAAGTAGCAAATTTTGATACTGAATTATACTCTTCTTGACTTATGATACCATTAGTTCTTTAAAAATTGTACGTCCATAAATTCCATCTTGTCACTAAAAACATATCCAAAGGTTAAAAGAATAGATTTTTGATTTCTAATAAATTAATATCAACAGCAAAGGCTACTAGATTCAAACTGGTTAATTGCTAAAAATAACAAAAAATATTACAATGACAATGAATAATCCCTAAATAACTATACATAATACAAAGAGAATGACAAGCATTTGATGTTATCGTTTCAAAGGCATGTGCTTATTAAATTTATTGTATAAGTCATATTTTCTATAAAATTTAGAATTTCTCAGCATTCTAATAGAAGATACTTAAGATTAATCTTCTCTGTCAAATAGTTCTTCCTTTTTAACCTCCTATTAGTCAACTAATTGGACTTTTCCTTCTCCACCTTAGGTTAAAGATTTAATTGATTGTTTTTTGCTTTCAGTCTTTATTTTTTCTACTAAAAGATGTTGCTCTGGATCTCCTCTGGATGTAAAGACTTATGGTTATAACATGTCAATATTTAGAGCACTTTTAATTGCCTCCTCGTTTAGACTTTTTATTTCATTTACAGTTTTTTTTTTATTTTGACTTTTCACTTCTTTTAAACTTTTAACATCATTTAGACCTCTTATCTCTTAATTTTAATTTTGTGTGTGAGTATCTTCTCTAGAGGTTTATTTGATTAGATTAAGTCTTTCTTCAGCTACACTCAATCCATTTACAGAGGAAGATTGATTTGTTTATGTTTCTTTTTTAGTAGAGTTACCATTGTTTGAATATATTATCTGTATGTTTTCTAGTTTTACAATCATGTAGATCATTGAATTTTAATATTGTTTAACAATTATTTCTAAGTTACAATAATAATGAACTTCATCTGATTCATCATTTTGATATATAAGTTTTTGTGTATTAATGAGAATATTTTCTAGGAAGCAACTTTGAGTTACTCCTTAAAGTTCAGGAAATATATTAAGAATTGATGATCCTCTTGGAAACAGGGCTTTATAGTATTTAATGTCTTTTATTTGATTTGTATAACAGGCAATATTATATTTCTCATCGACTATCAAAGTAGCATTTTTAACTAACGTTGGAGAGATCAGACAAATGAAATTAACTTAATCAGAATATGCTAAATCAATGGCAAAATCAACTGTTTCAATTGTTGATCCATGAGTCACATAATTTTGATTTAATGATCTCACGAATTTAGATTTGCCAGTTATTATGAATTCATCTACTAGTTTATTATGCCATTCACGAACTCCTATAGGAATTAAATCCTATAATTTTTTATTACAAATAAATGAAGGAGCATTACTAGATATCTTATTCATTTGCAATTATCCATTCTCATATTTTGTAGTAAGGTAGAACATGTTTTTATTGGTTGTATAATCTGATAAATATAAGTCTGCTGACTTTTTAGCATGAATAATCATTTCATTTGCTTCTAACAAATCGTTTAAAATCTCTGCATAGAAAAAACAAACTAATGCTTATATCATAGCATTAGGTTCTGCTTAATAATAATCATCTATTTATCGTTTAATTTTTAACATTCTATTAACAAATTTGTAAATCTCATTAAATTCATTAGTTTTCCAATTTTATAATAATTTAATTTTCCATTGGATAATTTTAACTAAATTATTAGAAATTTTTATATTCTTAATATCATTTTAGATTAATCTCGAGGCTACTCCCAACAATTATTGAGTTTTCACTTTTTATTGGAAGTCCTAATTTATTTAATGAATGCATTTTTTCAAGAGTTGGTTTCTTTTAATTTATCTGATAAAATTTTGATCTTTTAGTTTATTTAGTATTAAGAAACTTTCGTAAAACTTCTTCTCTTACATCAAAATTGAGGCATTAATTATAGGATCCTTGGTGTAGATTAAATCTGGCAATTTTATAAATGATATGATTTTAAAAAAGAAAGGAACCACAACAAGAGTAAATGAATTTTAAAATTGGATAAATTGCATTATTCCAACATACATTGTCACCAATTAAATTGAAATCATCATTATTCGAATTAATGGACTTCTTTAGTTTTTTAGTAGGATTAAATCCAAAGCTTGTATTGCTGAATTTACAATTGCAATAATTTGTATGTGTTTAAGCTGGAAATTTAATTTATAAAATATCATTAGCATTATATTAATCACCAAAGTGAGTATGGTGAAAAATGTAATCTAAGTTCGCTAGAAATTCTTTGTATTTATATCTAATGTTCCTTATATAAACAAGATCTCAAACATTTATATCACTAATATAAGGCCTCCTATTATATACCCTAAAATGTCTGAATATTATTCAATCACAAAATTCAGTAATCCTACCTTCATCAAACAATTTATTAGACTCACTATATTCTTACCCGGTAGTTTAGTCTTTATGATACATAATAGTTGTAACAGCAAGTAGCATATTCCAAAAATATAAAAATATGAAAATTATATGCTAACTGACGGTCTAGCAAATAGCACCAAAGTATAAAGCCATGAAGATGAATTCTCATAGTAAATGTAAGAAATATTCAATAGGGAAGCATGAATAAGTAGTAAGTTAACTAAGTTTTCAGGTAATGCTAGGGCAGAATCATCATATTCCATGTACTTTGCCAATATTTTGGACATTAAATGACTAATATTAGGCATTGAGGAACTAAATAAATGAAAGAAAAATTATGATAATTATTTTTAAAATTATCTCCTATACAAATATCAATTAATTTCTGCTTTTATTGCATATATTTCCTTAATTATTTTAAAATAAGATCATATATACTAATATACTGTTGAGTTTTTAAATTGCATACAATAACTTAATTTATTAATCTTATTCAACTGCTTCCAAAACTCGTTAACGTGATTGACGAATGGAATCTTACAAATTACCAACAGATCTAAAATGAAAAATATTTAACTCTGAATCATTAAATTACTCCCTCATTCTACTGAAGTAAGATGTTTTGTCAAAGTTTTATTTGTTATTAAGTTAAACTTAATTTTTGTTAAGCCTGCAAAGTACTAATCATCGAGGTTAGTTTTATGTTTAATAATAACAGTCAACTTCATTTCAAACGATTAATATTAAAAATCACAATTATGTTAAGCTACTTTGGTTTATAAAAAAAGCAAAAAATAAATTTAGTCGAAAATTATATATTTTATTTAGCAACTGTATTGTAAGATGCAAATGTTGGAACATTGTACTTATCCATTCAGACATTTAAAAATTATGTCATGATGAAATTTCCTAAAATTCAATTTCAGTATTTTTATAATACAGAAATAATTTCCTATTATTTGATTTCTTAAATAGTTAGCTTTCATTAGGTCGTTTAATGGCACATGTTATAATTTATTATATTTAGAAGTTATTACTACAAGAAATCTGCTTTTGGATTGGGTAATGAAAAATTAAAAGAACTGAAACTTTTGAACGAAAAATAAACTTATAATGATTTCATTCATTATCAATTAGTATCTAAAACAGAATTAGGAAATATCATAAGAATTTATTCTTCTTTTTTAAACAATTAATTTAATATAATATTATTAAAATAATTAGGTTTTTAAAAATAAAATATGGTGTTATAGTTTTAGTAGTAATAAATAATTATGTATCATTTTATTAGTAAATATTAAACATTTAAATATTTGTCATCTTGATGATCTTATTTATTTAAATATATTATTTATTTATTTATGCATAAATTTCTGCTTGAAAATCAAAGGATCAATTATTCCAGTTTCAATCCTTTTGGTTCCTCGAAAAACCTGAAGCCAGGGATCATAACTAAGTTAAAAAATAAAATTTCAGCTTTGTTCTAACCAACCATCAACTCTCAAAGCTTGTTGTAAAGGATATAACCCTTTGAGGATTAAAAATTAGAATAAGAACTATCTAATTAATTTAAAAAGAATCTTGTTCTAGTTGATCGAATTGTTCCAAATAAAGATTACAGTATGGCTCTAAAGCGTAAGTCCTTTATTTCCTTCGAATAATACCTTAAAGAGGAATTAAATATACCAAAAAAAATGCCTAAAGAAACTTAAACTGTTCTAGACAGAAAAACAAATGATTCAGACCTCAAATCATAAAATGTTAAAAAATAAAGAAAGTTGTACAAAGATCATGCAAAAATTTAATAGGATAGAAAAATGGAAGGTAATATTTGTAAATTATGTCAATAGAAAACTAGATATAGCCAGAGTTCAACCAAAATATAATAAATTCTATGTAAGTTAGTTTAAATGAAAAAAAAGGATGTCCTACAGAACATTTATCAAATACTTCAAATAAGAAGGTTAAATAATTAGATATCTTCGCAGAGAGTAGCATCCCAAATAAATTATTGAAAGGTGAAATAAGTGATAATTAATCATCAATGAAAATTCTAGAGACTTTAGAAATTGGTTAAAATGACGATAATAAATGCTAAAAATCTGAATAATTACTGGAGAAATTAAAAGCATCCTCATTTTTAGCACTTTATCCATCAAATAATGAATGTATTAAAGATGATATAAACGTTGATAAAAACTAATCAAGTTCAACGGGTATGAACTCAAAGGTTGAAGCAAATGATACCCTAGTCAGTTTTAAAAATGCAGATTTCTAATCAGAATCTTAGTTTAATCTACAAAATATAGATAACAATCAAAAACTTTTGAATTTTAACTAAGATTAAGGATAAGAGTTTCAAAATTATTAAAAATCAAATGAATATGATTTTCATCAAGTAATTAATTTAATATTAATTTAGAAATAACTAGAGTTCAATTAAGTGAATTAAATCCTGATACAAAAAGACGTTTGTATTAGTCAAAATAATATAGAATAATAAAGAAAAAAAAGCGAGAATTAATCAATTTAATAGTCTGAACAATCAAAATTAATTTTTACTTAGGTGGAAGGGAATAAGGGTAACATGCAATAGGTAAAATAAAATTTGGAATAGAGGAAGAGAAGTAATTTGACATAAATAGATTAATAAGATGGAGAACAATTCGAAAATGTGAATCTCTCTAATATCTAAGTTGTTACTTCAAAATAAACGCAATTGTAATAAAAATTAGAAAACTAAAAAGAGAAAATTCATACTTAGGTTTTGTTGTAAGGAGATTAACTATTGAAAAAAAAAATATAGTCTTAATATGATAAATAGGACCAGATAGCAGAGAAAGAATAAAAATTGCAAAATCCTTAAAATTAACAATGCAAAGAAATTCAAAAAAATATACTTCAAAGCAGTTTTCTAAATAATCAGAACAAATAAGTTATAGAGAAAAATGAGAAATTAAATAAGGAATATAATCCATTTTTAGTAATAAGTCCAAATATCAGTTCTGATTAAATAAGTCAGTATTTCCAAGGGGGCTTAACAGCAAATCAAAATAATGGATGTTAACCATAAAATTAAAATCAACCAATTGATGATTTGTTCAAAATAACAATATCATAATCTTAATCAATAATTAATAATACATAAGATAAATAAAACCCTTAAAATTTACAGTCAATGCTGAACGTTAATAATTTTGGCAATGCAAGACTGCAAACGTACCCTTAAAACAAATCATTGGATATCTTTTAATTGGCTCCTTAAATTACTCCGATTATTTAACAGTAGACATATAGTTTTGAGTCTGCAAAACTGAATTATCAGCAATAGTAAACTTAATAAAATAATCTATTTTAATAGTAATAATAATAGTAATAATAGCATTATTATTCAGAATAATTGATGCAATAGTCAAATTACTAACTATAAAACCTGTTTTCTTAATAGCACTAAACATCGAATTCAGTTTCAAGTTTAAACTTATTCTAATCTAACCCATATTAACAATAATAAAATGACTCAAAAAATCAGTAGTTGTATTTTAAGAATGATGTCCTATCTCTTTTTTAGGAGACTAAAAAGTAAGATAGAAGTGATAATTTAATTAATTCTTTAGATATATTCTAGACTTAACAGTATCAGTAGGCATGTTAGAGTTTAAATAATAGCTTAAATAAGGGTCGAAAGAAGTAGAGAATTAATAATTTTTGATGTTTTCCAACATATAATTTATTTTATATATAAACAATATAAATCACTTAAATGAATTCTTAATATTAAATAATTAGAGTAAGAAGATCTTTAATTATGTAATTCTTGTTCTGATGCATTAGACATTCAAAATACTTAAGTATGACATATTCTTTAATCAATATATAAAACAGTTCGAATTCTTTTATTAGGTTTGCTAATAAAAAGGATAGTTTTATTATATTGAATGAATAATGCAATTCTGTAAAGCTTTAGTTAGCGCTATATAAACAATATAAATATATGATAGAGTTAATAAAAATTAATCAAAATTTCAATTTATTTGTAAGGAATAATAATAAATTGAAAATATGATATTTGATTGGTTAATATATGTACTTGAGATATTTTAGTTTAACAAATGTTATATTAATAAATATGGCAGAAAAAATTATCAATTAAATAAAGAAGTAAGCCGAAGACTAGGGCGAATTGGAAGAACTAGATATCTAAGAGATTAGAATAGAGTAGCTTACACAAGAAATTACGGAAAGTTTGAAAAAACATTAAAAATTAAAAACTCTGGCTATTACATGTTGTGGACTCAAGCAATTAAATGGATTGCCAGCCATGGATTAATTAGAAGTGTTGATGTTGGAAGGTAATTGTTTAGATGGAAGTGCATTAAAGTACATTAGTGAAAATTTCAAAAATATAATTTGCCTATCTTTAGCGGAAAACTAAATCAAATCATTAGAAGTATAAATTAAGATTTATAATAGGAATTGCAAGTACTAAAAAATTTATCATCTTTATAACAATTGGATTTATCTGATAATGAAGTGGAATAGCAAGCTGGATATCATCAAAAAATCTTTGAAATGCTACCAAATTTGTAGGTATTAGACAATAAAAATAAGGATGGGAAGGGTATTGAATACTCTGATGTAAATTAATTATTAATCATAGGAAGATAATGATTTTGAAGAAGGTATAGGAAGTGATTCTGAATTTAATGATGATGAGGACGAAGATGAAGATGAAGAAGAAAGTGAAGATGAATCTCCTAAACCATAAAAGAAAACAAAGAAATGATTTTAATCTATAGATATTCAATAATTCATTTGAATCATTTATAATAATAATATATGAAGTTGTTATAAATTCATAAAACATTATGGAAATCATGATTTATATTGGCAACATTTTTAGCAATTAAATTTGTGTTTATTAATAAAGAGTGATAATTAATTTATTAGAAATTAGTAGTATAATTTTTAATTAACAGATTATATTTAAAAATGAAAGGTTTTTGCTATTAGGTGACTTTGCAAATAAGCAAAGTAGAACTATCAATAAAGTTTCCTTGTACATTGCAAGTAATGTGGAAGCGAGGTCAAAATAAATGTGTAACAAAAGCTAAAGAGAAATCCAAAAATATCTTTATTGTGAATGAAAGTCTTACATAAGAATTTACTATAGGGGACAATGCTCCAAAAAAGAGTTTCTTAGTTGTTTTACTTAATGTCTAAGGTCAATCTAAATTGGCTGGAGTGGTTAACTTTGATATTAATGGAACAATGGCAAGTGAAGGATAATGTGTATTGAATTTAGATAGAAGTCCTGATTCAAATGCTAAAATACACTTTGCTTATCAAATACTCAATTTAGGCGAAACTGATTATACTGAAAGTAGAATAAATGAATCATTTAATCAGAGATCTTTGGGGGAATCTTTTGGTTTAGATAAGGAGAATTAGAATTCGAAAGTCAACTCACTAAAAATATCTAATTATGATAACTAATTGAATAAAGAATTATATGAAAAAAGTCTAAAGGATCTTGATTAATCTAAATAGAAGATTTCTAATCTTTAGGAGTAGATCAAAAAATTCGAGGAGGAGAAATCAGTATTAATTGAGGAAATTAAGTCTCTTAAGAAAAATAATATAGAGTTGAGAAATGAGAATGAATATTTAGAAAAGTAAAATGAAAATTAAAAGTAAGAATTGCAATAATCAAAAGAGAATGAGTATTTAGTTAATTAATAAAAAGTAAAATTGGAATAATAGAATCATGAAGTTCAAAATTAAAAGCTTCAATATCAAATTCTTTAAAATAAATATTAATAGAGTATGTAAAAACTTAAATCTCTGGAAGAATCAAATGAATTTAATAAATTCAATAAAGTGGAAAGATCAACGAATACTAAGGTTTTAGAGATTCCAGAATTTATTGAACAAAATTAAACTATCAAATAATTAGATGAATAATTAACAGACTATAAGAGAAAACATGAGAAATTGATATTTGAGCAAGAATTTACTTAAAATAAACTCAACACTGTAGAATAAGATTTATCTTCATTACAAGTTTAATTCCTAAGTTTGTAAAAGCAATTAGAGAAACAGAAAGACTAATGTAATCATTTAGAGATTGAGAATTCACAATTAAGAATGCAGATTAAGGAATATGAGGAAGATAAAGTATCAAAAGAACGAAACAATAAAAAGATTTAGAGCGATCATGAAAAATAGATTGATAATCTTAAGGAATAGTTACAATAAAATCAAGATTAAGTACGATTATTGGTATATTTAATAGTTTGAGTAAATGAAAGAGAAGTATTTGTTATAGAAAGAGAAAATAGAGAAATTAAATGATGTAATTAATCAACAAAATGATGAACTTACGATATAAAGTGTGAATTTTCTGAGGGAGATATAAATGATAGCAAAGAAATAAGAGTAATTTGGAATAGTTTGATTTTTTATATTTAGCTTTTTTATATATTAATTATCCGTTAAACATGCTAAAAATCTCGAATAAGTCAAGGAAAAATGAATAATTGGAAACGATATAAGTGATCGAGAAATGTACAAGTAAGAATAATTGTTGATTATTGTAGAAATTATGAAGGAAGATCGTTTGTAATTGAGGCAAATGGTTAAGGATGAAAATGTGAAACTCATTGAATTGGTTGCGAAATATAAAAAAAGGAGTGATCTCAATGATCTACAATAAGAATTAAGAAAGTTCCTTAAAGATAAAAAAGGATCACCTGAAAAAGTGCAAGGGGCTCCCCTTATTTTGAGAAAAGTCAAATCAAAAGAGAGATGTGAATGGAATACATCAATGAGTTCGAATCCTTCCATTAAATCACCTAGTCGATCCAATCTAGATTTCAGGAAGAAACAAAAGGAAGATTAATCACATAAAAAAATGGAATCGTTCAAGAAGTAAGAAAAATTGGACAGTCAGATTGAGCATAAAGAAAATGAGGAATTTAAGATACTTGATGAAATATAAGAAGTTAAGCCATAAGAACAGCAAATTGTCTTCAATACAGCAAATTCAGTTATTGATCCATTTTTTGAGGATCTCACTCCAGTCAAAATGGAATTCCAAACCATTGTTTCTTAAGCACCTCTCAATCAAAGTGATTAAAGAAGCGAATGCATATTGTAATATAATGCAGCTGAAATATAGCAATATATTTAATAGGATAAACATTATGTATATAAGGAAACCTATATAATTCCACAATTAATCAGTCTAAACTATAAATAAATGGTGAATGCAGAATACTAAAATTTATTTACAGATTGGAAAAGCATACTCACTCCTTAAGAACCTTCTTATCACATAAAGTAAGAAAATGTGTATGAATCCCAATTATAAATTGAGTCAGAACAATCAAAGTAAAATCAAACGACTCTCAAAACTGAACCTTCTCAACTTGTAAAGAGTTTAGAAATCAGAGGTGTCACTGCTGAAGAATTATTCACTTATTTGGTTCATCATAGATTCACCAAAAGGTTGAATCTATATTAACTTATGGAAAATGCAAAGATAGCCATCCCAAATGCATAGTTGGATTTAGATTCTTTGTTTAAATTGGCAGATACTGATGAAGATGGATGGATTAATTTAGAAGATTTAGGAAAGACCTTGAGGGAAACCTGTGTAGAAAAGGAGAGTCATGTAAATCCAATTAAGGAATTGTATAATCTACTTAATGGAAATGTGAACATGGACAATTTTATCAATTAGCTGAATGATAGAATTTAAGCTGAAATGTAAATAAATATGATTTTCATTTAGTCTCTACCATGAAATTGATCTATTTGGAAAAGGATTCATAACGTATTGGGAAATGTACAATCATTATGAAGAAATCGAAAAACTATTGATTAAATGATATTAATATTTCATATTGTTACTTATCACATTTCTTAAACATTTTTAATTCTGTGTTTCAATACAGATTTTTCCTTATTAAAATGACTAAGTATTGATATTTAATTTAAGTTTATGGTATTTATTGATTAATTAAAATGCTTTTTCAAAAATATGTGAATCCATAATATTATGAAAATTTGAGAAGGTTTAAATACAGTGGTCAGAATCTTTCAATTTTATACAATTGGATTCTAGGGGATCTTGCATAATGGGTGGTATACATACTATTAAAACCTTTCAGGTTGATTAATTGCCTAAATCAGTAGCACCAAACCTTATCACTATTACAGGATTCTGCAATTTATTAACATCCTTTGTCCTGATTTTCATATTGAATCCAATGTTCGATTTGGATTTACCTTAATGGGCGAGTCTATATATAGCTTGGACAATATTTGTGTATCAGACATTAGACAATGCAGATGGAAAATAAGCCAGAAGAACAAAATAATCGACTGCTTTGGGAATGCTCATGGATCATGGCAGTGATTGCACAGCTACTTGGATATCTGGATTATTGTACATGAATGCTTTCAAAATTGTGTTTACTCCATTTAACATGTTAACAGCAATAGGTGTAAGTTTCTTAGGGTTTTATTTTGGTGTTTATTGTTAATAACACACAGGAGTATTTTAATTGGGAGTCATTAATGGAGTTGATGAAGGACTACCTATCCTATAATTATTTTTCTTGATAACTGCATTCAAGTCCTCATAATTTTGGCTGAATGAAATTTAACTCACTAATACTATTTCAATTCAATACAATACAGTGTTGCTAGTGATCACTATTACTGCATCTATTGTTACGATCATTTAATTTTGTTACCCTGTATTCAAGAAAATGAATTGGAACATTCTAAAAATTCTATAAAGTCTCTCCTTACCTATTACTTTAATGATAACCTTCGTTAGTTTGACCTATCTATCACCAACTAATGTACTATCAAAATGGTTCCATATTTATGTTGTGACTATTGGATTGCAGTGGTCAAAAATGATTAACTTATGGTAGTTGGCAATCATTACTAAAGAAGTAAAATAACAAATAAATTATATATAGACTTTCAGTTAGTATTCAATCACATGGGCTTTGACATTGGGTTCGATTATGTTGAATTTGATATCATAGTTTTTAACAGCAGACGGTCTTTGCTATTTTGATGAAGTCAAATTGATCTTCGTCCTATTAGCATTCTCACTTTTATCCTATCTACATTGTGTAACAAGTATAGTTCGTGAATTATGTGAAATCCTTGATATCTATGCTTTTAGCATAAAATACCCATAATGAGTAATAAATTATTTTATAATAAATTTCATATTTTTAAATGGTTATCTAAATTTTCTATCTATCTTAACATCCTCATTATTAAATTATTAGTATCAACAGGTCATTGAATTATTGTAGTCACATTGAATAAATGATAAGACCATTTATTAGGATAGATTTAAACATGTGATGTTAAAATAAATTGAATTAATCGTGTGAATCCGAGAGAAAAAGTGTAATTGGAATAATTCCAGAGCAGTAATATGAATATTGAATAATATCTAATCCAAGTATTTGCATAGCACTAAATTGAGAAATGAGTATTATTATTTTTAATTTGAATTTATATCTATTATCTATGAACAATTCAGTATGAGACCATTATTCATGTGTCTAGGTTGTTTTGATTGATGAATATGATGTATAAAGTATAATAAAGGTTATTATTGTTTAAAAGGCATTAAAATATAGAATTTATATATAATATTGACTCATGATCCTTTAGGGTACAAATCTTATTGCGACTGTTGGTATTTTAATGTATTTTGAGACTTCTTTCCGAATATAACTTTGGAATCGTAATTGCTCTTAAACTAAATTTGAGTAACTGGTTTCTCCTTTTAAAATTGAATACTGCTTTTGTAAGCACTCGAATTAAATTAAGCCCATTGATTTTAGGTTTTATCTTATGAAACTCTCTGAGAGTCGAGATTGAGAAATCCTGTAGGGTTTTCTGCCTTAAGTCTTTCATTATCCTCATTGAGTTGCATGATTTGAATTTTAAATTAATCGATTTGTTTGTCCTTTCTGTCAATTTCAAACTTGTGTTGCTTCTATAAATTGTTATACTTCTATTGGACAATCTCTAATTGCTGTTTCATTTACATATTCTATTCATACAACTCCCCTAATTCAATAACAGCCTTCTACTCTCTGTTGTTGGCTTCTTGAATCTACAGTCTCAGATTCTAAAGTGTTGCTGTTCATTTATTAATAAAGGATACATTCTCTTCTTTGATTCTGTTCCAATAAAATCTCATGTTCTCTTTTCATATGCTCCAATTCGCTGCACTTTTGTTTGAGTTCCCTCATTAATCTATTGATATCTTCCTTATATTTCTCCTCCATATCTTTGCGTCTATCGTACTCTTGCTATAAGCTCTGATACTCCTCCCTGGTTACTATAACGCTTAAGCTAAATAATTCTTACTCATCATCATGCTCTCACTCTAATTAGTTGGTCTGTTCTCTTCGCATTCAACACTTTCAGACTTCAAAGTCTTAACTAACATAAAAAGTCATACTTCATTTTTTTTGAAATCGTTCTAAAATGAATTAATTCTATCATCTCTCATCTCGAAAGTCGAATCCCTCTAGAATAATGCGTTGATTTGCTCAGCAGACATATAAACAGGCTAATTATTCATATATTATAATTATATATATATATTAATTATTCGCTGCTCTTATAAAAATTCATAAATTTTATTTCATACCATTAAAAATTAAATATATATGCAAATTACATTTTTATTTATATATCAATAATATTTTTTATAATAAATGTCTTAGATTGAATGCATTGATTGCCATCTTAAGTATTATTATATCACTAAATGTTTGTTATTTAGTTGAAGACTCACGTACCTACGCATGTCAATGTGGATCACTATTTGGAATCGTGAAATGCTAATTTTGTCAATTCACATAACCAACCTTTTTTGATTTAATGACGGGTACAAACAAACATTGGACTTGCAACACTTGTCAAACAGAATCCATACTGTCTCCATGTGGAGAATGTACATACCTCAATTTAAGAGGACTTGTATCTTTATAAAATATATTTCTAGAAAGATAACTCATGCAAATGTTCTTCTTGCAAAATCACTAACTATTATTTAGATTGTAAATAGTGTTAAACATGGTACACAGTGAATGAATCTAAGAATAGTTTAGATGGCAAGTTATTAACATGTGTTCTAAATTGCGAATAAGTTTAAGCGCTTAAGTATCTTTCATATCTTACTATTTAGATGCACTAACTGTTAAACCTTAATTACAATTGATAATTTCAACAATGAGATCAAAAATTACTGCAATTCGTGCAACAAACCCTTTTTTAAGCAAATTTGCTCATTTTGCAAAGAAGTTTCAACTTTCACCCAAAATTAAAGTCAATTTAAATAAAAATGTTTGAATAGGAAATGTGGCAAAGGTAATTTTTTAAAGTCTGGCAAATTAATGAATCAGTAAGTAATAGTAGGGCAATTCATTAAATCAAATGAAATCTAATAAGTTCAAATTAAAAAATAATAATCAACATCTAAGTTTTTATAAAATGCAGATCTATTGAACTTTGATGAACCAGAGAACGATAATACTAAATTGAATTAAAATTGGAATAATGCTAATCTTTTAGAAATAGATCAACATTTAAATTAACCATCTCAAGATGAGGGTTCAATTACTAAATGCTAAAAGTGCTTTGTATTATTTATTTATGATTTAAGAACTCTACAGAAGTTATTATAACAACTCCTTGTGGACACAAAGTTACATGTTACCAGTGTTTAGAAACTTAGTTGAATTGTATTTCTTGTGGTGAACCTATTGCTAATAGAATCATGAATACTTTCAATAGAGACTTTTAAAAAGAAATCAAAGATAGGATATTGATTTACAGAAAAGAGTGAAGGTTTAATTTAATAATTAAATAATAAATCAATATTATAGATTAATATCGCTAAAAGGCAATATCTTGCTAAATTAAAATTCCAAATCATAACCTAATGGATTTAATAGCAAATAAGGAGCAGTTTATTCAATAAAATAATTTTTTGAGTAGAGCGGAAAAAAAGAGAACTAATCTGTTATCGTTATTTTAATTTGGAGATGTGTTTCTAAATTCTTTATATTAATTTCCTCTAAGTAGTTTTTTTGATATTCTAATTCTCTTAAAATGCTAAACACTTAGATTAAGTATATTTTCATTAAGTACCCATAAGTTTTTAATTTTATAGTGCGATTTCCATTCAAATTTAATTTTGCTTTTTTAGGATATAAGTAGATAGAGATTAAATGTTGTATCAATTTCCTTATATTTATAGTTTAGATCTTAAATTGTCTCAACATTAAAACTGATAGAGTTCCGAACTTGAATTGCTAACTTAAGGGCGTCTTTTTAATGGTTTTAAATTATTTGAAAAGTGATTATTATAAATTCTGTGAAATTTTATTATATTGAACTGGATCTTATTAAACATTTTCTTAAATTAAAATAATACTATTATCAATGTTATACTAGCATAATCGAAGTTTGATTCGTTTTCTGAATTATTTAACCTCAAATATCTCATCAAATTTAGCTTGGCCCATAATTAAAGCCTGTTCTAAAGACATATTGTTGAAGACACAAATGCGAAGAAAACTTCTGATATTACATCCATAACAAATATCACTTCTGAAATTCCAGAATTGTTCTTAAATTGCAGTTGTCTAAACATCCATATACAGTTTCTTCTCATTATACTAAATCTTTGTGAATGGCTTATTTATTAATTTATGCAACTAATTATTAATAGTATCTTGTTGATAGCTCATCAAAAATTGCATTCTTTAGGCTCTATTACAAATGTATAAAACACTTGTGGCTAATATAGCAGCAACAACTGACAATGACAAACACTAGATGTCTATTTTATTAGTTAATAAAATCGTTGCTGTTTATCTGAAAATAATATGAAATATGAGAGAAGGACAACTTAAATTAAAGTCAGTTGCAAAGTATATTACTGCCTAAATCAGTGAGAAATTACAACCATATAAAAAATATTCTTAATTTTCTGTATTTTCAGGAGTAAAATTGAATTGTAAAGACAACGAATAAGCATTAGTAATAGTCAAAATCTTTGCTGTCAATCCTTCCTTTTTGTACATGATATATAACCCAATGAGACAAGTTACAATAAAACCCATATTAATATACCCTTAGGCTAAATTATCCTTCCTTGCAATAATTACAAGTTAAAGAGTGTTCAATGACAATGTAATGACCAATAAACCATAAAACAATGGCTTTAGATGCTTTTAAAACGACTAGGCCTAATACATGTCTTCAA
Source organism: Paramecium tetraurelia (assembly GCF_000165425.1). Classification (NCBI taxonomy): domain Eukaryota; phylum Ciliophora; class Oligohymenophorea; order Peniculida; family Parameciidae; genus Paramecium; species Paramecium tetraurelia. The sequence goes on along the minus strand of NW_001799133.1, from coordinate 166,304 downwards.
TTTCTTTTGCTTTAAATTTAAGAGTGTACTTGCTCATTTATTCCATTTTAATATTGATAATATATCTTTTACATATCCCAGATGGTATTTAAACCTGTAAAAAATAATCAAATAAATAGAAAGAAAATTTACTCCATTACTGATCTAGTTTGGTAAGAAAATATTTATAAACTACACACTTTGATTACATATTTTTATAGTTTAAAATATTTAGACAAACAAAAAATAAACCTCTTTTAACTTTCATTTTATAGGATTGTGAGAAACTTCTCAATTTACAAAATATTATGTTATTGATTAATGTGTTGGCTTCTGAAAAGATACATCTTAAAAATAAATATTTGTTTGTATTTTACAATTGATATCAAGTAGGTGTATTAATTTATTTATTTATTAATTTGTGTTTAATTAATTTTTCGTTAAATGATAGTATGAAATCATTAATATATTATTATCTCATGACTTAATTCAGCATTATTTACTAATTTCACGTTCCCTGCAAAATCCTCTACATTTATAATTATAATGAAATACTTGGCCAAAATTAACACGATGAAATATCATTTTCCATAATTCCTAAATTTTTATAACAAGCAGCTACTAATTCGGAGCAAAAGTAATTTTCCTTTTCAACTCCAGTAATGGATCTTTTCTTGCACAACTTCATGATGTTGGCAGAATACTTTTTGCCGTGATTTTTATATATAAAGTCTTATAATTTTAAAAGCAAGGTCATATCCCTTTTGATATATAATTATCTATAACTAATTTGTGTTATGTATTCTTGAAAATTGCTCTTCATTAGAGTATCCCATGTGTATATACAAACTCCATTATCACTGTTAGCTTCAAAAATATGGAGCACATTTTTGTTGTTTCTTAAAACAAGAGCAACATGATCTACATAATTTTATGACTTTTACCATATTCACTATTTGTTATTAGTCTTTAGAGCTAACAAGCTATAGATTTGCTTTTAAACAATAGTAAATCTAAGGACTCTGCTCTCTTCTCAAAAATATCAAAAGGAATTTTATGTTAAAGGTAAAAGTTGGGCAAGGGAGGCTGAAAACAATAGGGTTTTGATGTATTGATGTAGTAATTAAGCGATAGGATCCATTGTTTACTATTGGTGAGAGATTAGAACTAAAACTGATAACTAAACACTTATAATTAAAAGAGATCATTGGACAAAATGGATAGTTCTAAAATTGTAATTAAGGAATACTAAGTGGGTATTGATTAAAGTCTAGTATGAATTCATTTTTATCCTTTCGTTATAAGACAAAAGTGTAATTACGAATTATTCCTCTATAAACTATGTTGTCTTTAAGTAACAATCCTTCATGATCATAGGACTTGTAACCTCATTAGTATTAAATGTAGATACAAATTTGAGTAGGATTGGTCTGTTTAAACTTTGATTTTAATATGGTTATCAGATTAACATCTTCATTAATATCATCCCATTATTATTTCATTTAAATATATATGGATTCTAATTATGTATTAAAAGGTGATGAATTTATGATGAAGGGAGATAAAGCTCTCAAAGGTACCTATTTATGTAAAATAAAGGTTCGACTTTTGGCAATATTTTTGGATCAAAGGGAGAAAGAGCAGAAAAAGCACTTGAATTGTATAAGTCAGCAGCAACACAATATAAATTGGGCAAAAAATGGGAAAAAGCATCTGAAGCATACTAACGTTGTATTACTTGTGATTAAACTCTTAAATCTGGGGAAACTGGAGATTTCTATGTTGAGGCTGCCAAAGCAATTAGTAATGTTAATAAAGCAGGTATACTAATATGATTTTGAGTATAGAATCAATCTAATTGTACGAAAAAGCAATTGAACATTATGCTAATGAGAATAGATTAGACAATGCTTCTAGATATAAGAAGGAAATTGCTTAAATTTATGAATCCGAGCTTGAATTCCATCTAGCAGTCAAAGCATATTAAGAAGCTGCTGATCTATTTTAAGCAGATGGCAAAAGAATATCTGATTATAATCAAATGAGATTAAAAGTTGCAGAATTGTCAACCTAGAATGCTTCAGGTGACTTAATAGCAGCCATTAAGGTTTTCTTAACTTTAATTATTTAGATTTTCGAAGATATCGGTGATAAATACATGGAAAATAAATTAACTGCCCCCAGTGCCAAAGAACTATATTTTAAATCTTGTTTACTTTATTTATGCAACAATGTATAATATCGAATACCAATTTTAATAGGATTCAGTAGGATGTGGAATTGCCCTTGAGAGATACTTGGACAAAGATCCTAGTTTTGCTTCAGCCAGATAATACAAATTTGTTGTTAATCTAATTAAGGCTGTTGACAATAATAATGCATAAATGTTTTCAGATGAATGGTACAATATTTTACATAATTTATAGTTTTGAATTTAATAAAATCATACCTCTAGACAAATGGAAATTAAATGTTTTAAACAAAATCAAAGAAGGAATGCAACCACTTCAATAAGTAGAAGATGGAGGTTTTAGGTGATAAATAAATAATAATAATATATTGTTTTAATTATATTCATATTATTAATAAATAATTTTGATAATCTTTCAATATCATTAATTATGTATTCTTAGATAATTAATTTATTTCATTAATTCACTAAGAATAAAATTGAGTAGTAAACATGTATATTAGTAATTTAAATCTTTCTTAGAAATTAACTAACTGTTAATCTTGTACTCATTTTATAATTAAAATGAGTTCAGTTACTTAATTTATTATCTAAGGAAATCGACAACATTCAGATTGAAACAATGGTGACAAAAAAATGACTATCTTTTATTTTAAGAACCTGAGAGTTTAAGAATTCAATTAATTTTATGATTTGGAGAATGGATTTATTTATACAAAAGGTCATCAATTAACAAATATATAAACATTTTCAGAAGCTTTTTAGGGATTAAGTGATTTTTCTAAATATATTTCTTATAATTTTTATCAATTCTATAGCTAAAGTGTCAATTTTCAATTCAAGAGAACAATATTTTGTAAAAAGCTATCATTACTTGAATAATTAATAAGCTCGTTTTATTTATAACAATAGTTATCACTTTTTTGAAATCAAATACATACTCAATATATTTACTCTCATATAGGATTTGTTGTAAATTTCAAATATTATCCATCTTTAAATAATTTATTTCCATTAAATTGGAGAAATTTAAAGTCTGAATAATCCAAATGTATTTATTACAGCTTTAAACAAATAATTTAATTGTCATTTATAATTAACAATTAACAATTGTCAATCCAAAAAAGTTATATTGAAATCGGAAATAATATTCTCTGAATGGATGTAAAAATTAATGGGCCCAATTCCATTAGAATAAAATTTCTGATTTCAATATAAATTTATAATAAAATAAAAATGAATAATTATAACTTGAGTTTCTGTGTTTTCTGAAATGGATATGATATGGTGTAATTTAAATCAATATAAACATTTCAATTGAAAGATTAGAGTGTTTTGAGAGTAAATTGCACTTCAATAATAATACAATGAACAAAATAAATACAATCGCTTAATTATGACGATAAAAGAATTAATAATAAATTATATGAAACAATCAGTTTAAAGATACTCTGTAAAAATCTTATCTCACGAAATAATTGATAAAAAGGTGTATTACATAATCAATGTGTATAACATGGAAGGCGGTGAACCCAAAGAGACCAGAAAAAGGTATTCTGAATTAGAATCAATTCATCAAAAAATATTGGATTGGATTAATATTTTTAAAATAAGAATTCAAAATCTCAATTTTCCAAAAAAAAAATTACTCTTTCACACAAATTAAAGTGAGGAAAGTATAATTAAGCGAGTAAGTTTTTTTATTATCAAAGAGAGGAGAACTATAATAATATTTCAATTAAGTATTGACCTATTCTGAATTATAATGTTTGGATGTAATTGAAGAAATGTTACCCAAAGATATTGTCAATAAGAAAGTATTTGGATAGCAAATTGATAGAAAATGGTAAGAGATTTAATAACTGAAAGAATCATACCTAGCTAAGCATGGCGATTCTATATTTTCGTTGCCTTAAAAAAAGAATGGGAATTCTAATAAGTATTAATTAGATGTATATATAGATAACAATACATTTTTAAGTTTGAAGATCATATTATTGTTGATGATTGTATTCTTTATACAATTGAAGTAAATGATACAATTACTCAAAAGAGATGGAAGTTTAACTAGCGTTATCAGGATCTAAGAGATTATCATAAATAGCTTAAGAATCTTAGATTTGATTTTCCTCTTCCACATCTACCTGAAAAGAAATCTTTAAGTCCAAAAGAGATACTTGATTTAAGGGAAAGAAAATCTTAGTTTGAGTATTATTTAAACAGATTGTTTGGGTATTTAATTAATTCAAGTTTAGTTATTAATTAATAGTTGAAAATGATATTATGGTGTTTTTCATAGCCAAAAGCCAGCTTGATGGAAATGAGATTGGCTGTAGGTCTAAAGGAAGTACTCAAAATACATTGGATGTAATATTAGTTTTTTATTAAAAGAATTCAAGCATCTAATCTAAAACTCAAACTACAATCGAATAAGTTGATGATGAAAAAAGAATAAATCGTAAGATAACTTGCTGAAATAGTCCTATGTCTATGCAAATACTATTTATTAGATTGAATTATATTATTATTTAAAATAAAATTTACATTCTTATTTTATGACTTCATAATAATTATAAAAATATTGATGAAATTAAGATTAACTCAATTTAACAGAATATACAAATATTTTGATTGCTGGAAGGTATTCTGAAATAAAAAAATAACTAATTAATTCTATGTAAAAAATGTAAATAAAATAAATTATGTAAATTTAATCAATAAAATTAGACATAAACTATATTATTTTTCATCTTTATAATTACTCAAGTAATTATTAGTTTGAAGAATTCGTGATGTTATCCTCATATTTGAAGAAATCCACCTCTTGAAATTTTACAATCTCATGTATTTTACAGCAATCTTTTAAACGAACAGCAAATTCTAAATAGCCTCTATCATTCTGCTCTTTAGGTAATTAGGCCAAGACTATTTTATAATAGTATTCTAAGCCAATTAAGAAAATGGTATCAAATTATTTTTTATCTGTTAATTCCATAGTTGCTATGGAGTTAATTAGTTTCATTTCTTATATTGCTGTATCTTAGAGGGCTATTTTTGTTCTTTTAACTAATTCTATTAGAAATTCTCTTATCAGTTCACAATTTTCCTTGATAATTTTGATTGAATCATAATAATCTTTACTTTAGCAAAATATGGTCCATTCTTTTTCTGTAAATCTTTTAGTAGTACTAAAAGCATTTAAGTATAATTTACTTGTTTAAACTCTTCTTTTATAATCTTGTAAAAATCTTAGATAAAATAAGAAATTAGTATTTTGTCAACAAATAGCAAATTCCTAAATAGATACTCTAATTTAATTGGAATTTTTCTATAAAGAATAACAATATTTATACATGCTGACCATTATTCAAATAATGATTGTGAAAGTCTATTGAGAAATTCTGATTTATTCTTTTTATGTGTAATCCATTCTGCAATCTTCTTTATTATATAGTTATTGACAATCTGTTCCTATTATTCTTTTCCTAAAACATTTTAATTTTGATTTTAATTCAAATTCACAAGAGTTCTAATTGGTGATGTTGATTATTTTTAAGAAAATATTTTTTCTTTTCTTGCTGGGCTAATTGAATTTTAATTGCGAGACTAAAATGATTCAGTTGATTTAGTTTTATTAGAATCTTTATTTATTTGTTAATAAGCTTTTTCTAGTTTTTCTTGTTGTTATCTCCCATGTTGTATATTTTAAATCATACCTCTATTTAAATTTTTTTCAAGATTCTTTTTTTTCAAGAGATCCTGTTCCTGATTAATTTATATAATACTTCTGTTTATAATAGTCATCGATTCCTGATCCTCTTAGATTTATAATTGAAATAATTCTTCCCAACTCATTCTATCCTTCTCTTCAACTTAGAGCATTTTGAAAATAATTTATTTCATTTATTCAGAAACTCGAGGTATGGCTGGAAATCTTAAGGGCACAGAAGAAATTTTCAGAATTAATTCTGAGAATGAACTAGCCCTCCAAGGAGTCGTACCATAGAGGACTTCAAAGAAAATAATCCCTAAAGACCATATGTCAGTTTTAGTAGAATATTGTCTTTGTGCTTGAGGATTGAGAATTTATGGAGACATATACAATGGAGTACCAGCAAAAGTCTATAGAATTTAATTGTCAAAATCCTGTAATATCTTACTGAATCCAAAATCTGAAATTTTGGCAATCCCTTTGTTAATTAGAATATTGCTTGGTTTTAAATCACGATGAACTATATTCTATTTATACATTTCTTTATATCCATCAACTATTTAACTTAAAATAATCCTGGCCTCAGTTTCTGCCAAATATTTCAACTAATTTTTGTGAGGGCATTTCCTGGCGATATATTAATCTAAACTGCCTCCTTCACAATATTCCATCATGAAATAAACATTGTTCAAAGTTCTTTAGAATGAATAAAATTTGACAAGATTGGGATGTTGAAAACGCTGCATAATTTAACATTCATTTTCACATAGTTTCTTCATTTGATCGAAATTCTTATCATTCGCTTTGATGTTGATGATTTTAACTGCTACTACTTCTTATGTTTTTGTATCCCTGCCCAAACAAACTTCTCCAAATGTACCCTTTCCTACCTTTTCAGACAGATCTATTTGAAAGTGGGCTACACATTTACTTGTTTAGACATTTTACATCTATAATATTTATTTATTACAATATAAACCAAATTTATATTATATTTTAGATACCATCTTTATGGTTAAAAGTTAAGTGTCTTAAATATTAAATAGAATATAGCTAGTGTTTATTAAATAAAATATTCTAAATTGATCATTGTGTATAGATCTTAAAAAAATATTATCACATAGTCGTTAGTGACAATAACATCAATGCAGCATTAGGAATACATGCTAATGAATCTAGAGTTTTGCTCATTCACTCTATAACATTATTTCTTATTGTTCATTTAAATTGAATTTGTTATCGTATTTTTCAACTGAAATAACTTAGACATCTATTTAATGCAAATAGATAACCATATGCAGTAGATAACCTTTTTGATTTATTGATATAATTTATCTAAATAAAAACGGATTTACATTAGTTATTAATTAAATTACCATGAAGATGGTCATCTTGATTCTGATTCTAACAATACTCAGCACATAAGCTTAAACATCATTAAGAGGCAAGAGTAAAATTGGTATGAGTGGTCTTTATTAAGACTAGAATAGAACGAAGAATTATCATATTTGCCAAATGATTATGCATCAGAACTATAAGAATACTCATTGTTTGTACAATTAACAAAGCCCTTTTATGAAACAGCACCAATGGATGTTATGCTTCTTAATCATGAAATGGAGATAGCTAGAATGATGGGTAACCCGGGAGTAACAATGATGAATTATGTGCTTGAAGAGTCACCTTTCAGTCCTGCTTGGTGAAAGAATTAACTGGCTTTAAGTGATGATTCCTATTTCATTATGGAATAAACAACCTAAAATTACCACATTTATTTAGCATGCATCAAATTTAGTCTGGCAATTAATATCTCGGTTGAACATACAATACATTAAAGAAATTATGTTCAACCTCATGGAAATCTGTTTTACATTTTATTCCCTTTCTTTCTTATATTAAAACAGTATAAATATTAAATAGTTGAATACAATCATCATTTTTACGATTATTATTATTTCAACACTACAATAACAATACTTAAACTTTTACATTGTTAAGTAACACTAGAATAATGGGTTCAATTATTGAATTTTAAATTAAATTTGAAAAGAATGTCTTATTCCAATTTTGCTTGGTTACATTCTATTGATTATATTGATTTCGACTTAATTATTATCAACAATATTGATTAACTGGCTATTTCTATATGAATATTTCCATTTCTAGTTAATTATAAAAAATGAATTAAAATTATATTGACCAAGCCTATTTCTCCAAGGTTTGAAATTCAATTTATTTAACTAGCAATTCTATAGAGCATTTGGAAATTATATTGGACCCCATACTTCGACACCCAGTATGGCATCAGAATATTTATCCTCCACGAGGACTCAAACAGCCAATATGCATAAATAAAACAGTTTAGCGAAACCAATTAAATCTCCTCAAAGTGTAAATAAACCAATACTTTAAAATTCTGCACGAGTTAAGACATAGACTCAACATATTTCGAAATAGCAACCAATAGTTCATCATATTAAAAGTTTATCGTCAGACTTAAAGAATTAACCTCAATAGAAAAGATTTAAATAAGAGAAAATAATATCACTCACAGAATCAGAGTAGCATCCATTTTTAATAATCTAAAAAAAAGCAAGGGAATTAAGAAAAATTGAATCTCGAAAAAGTATTTTGCCTTCAATTTACACTGATTCCTAACACAGTGCCAGATTGCCAGATATTCCTCCATTAATACATATTCCAACAATACAAATAACAGAGCCATTAGAATTACATTCATCGAAAGGCTAGGAATACGAATCAGATAAAGATGAAGATTCTGAAGGAGAAGAGGATTTCCCTCAAGTACCCTAAAAGATGAAGAAACTATCTGTTCGACTCAAATTCAAAAATGCTGTTTAATCTCAAGTTTCTACTCTTTTTATCAACAAACAAGTACATTATTAATATTATTTAAGCCAAAGTCCCTTTTTAATGTCATAATCTCACCTGAATTCACAATAAAGCATGAAGAAGAACGTCAAAAAATAAGTGATGCCTTTGAGGCTGGAAATTTTATTTTATATAAGGCTAAGTAATTTCAACATAAGGAAGTAGCCAATAAGAAAAAACTATTTGAGAGTGTATTCAATTTGAAACATCCACATAAGATGAATAACATTGTCAATTCACAAATAGCTAAATTAAATACTACCAATAAAGCATTTTAAAGAAAAATTAAAATGATTTTAACAACAACTGAAAACAGCAAAGAAGTTGAGTAACCCTAAAAATTTTCATTTTTATCTAAATATAAAAAGAATCAATTTTCTCAACAAGGAACTAATGAACATTATGCATAAGGTATCAATTTAAATAAAGATTTATTTACAATTACAATTACTAACGATAAATTAGAAAATGAAATTAAAATTTTTAAGAGACCAAAATTTATAATTCAATAAGATTAAATTATTGAAGAAGTGCATTTAGCATTATCTCCACCTAAAATATCTAAGTCTCCTAGTAGAAGAAACCTAACACATTCTGGATCTCTCCACTAATCCTTAAGACAAATACATCTAAGACACTCAGTCTCACAACAAATCATTAAAGATGAACTATCTAATATTACCATTCCTCCTCCTAATGTTGAAGAAAATAACAATCTAGATTTTAATCAAGAATTCTCAAAAGTAAATAAATATCTTATTTATTCAAGTCTAATTTATATGTCAGGCTTTATTATCAAAGTAAATTGCATAAATTACCCAGAAAAACTACTTTTGTTGGAATGAATATATAAGAAATAGAAGATTACTATATTTCCTAACAACAATTAATTAAGTTAACATTTATGTATTTATTTTTCTAAAACTAATCAGAAAGTTTTAAGTCACCGAAGTACCTGGATTCGAATTGATTGGATCGACATTGCAATAAAACATAGAACTCCCAAAATATATTATTGACTAGCCAAAACTATCCTTAAGTTCCAACCTTTTTTTTTTTGATTAGAGCGAAACATTTTCTTCTAGTGAATCAGATTAAAGCAGATCTTTAGATTTACTTTTAGAAGAGCCAATTTAAAGTTTAATTTTGAATAAATTTAGGCTAGGATTATAATAACAAGAAAATGGAAGTTAAATTGGAAGCAAAGTAAAATCCCTTAATCATTTAGATTAAGGGGAAGAGGAGGACATATTTATTGAAGATGATTTCAAGAATTTGAAATGTAATTATTCATGCATAACATCAGCTCTTTCTACTGGTTAATTGACTTTAATTAAATAAGCAAAAACTAATTTCTTATAATCATATCAATATAGGTGCATTATAAGCACTTTAGATCAAAATACTAAAAATTAATTATTAACTTTCCCTTAACAAGCCAGACCTTTAAATGAGACTCTAGATTCCCTCTACTCTGATACTGATAGTGAGGCATTTAGGTAACTAGAATAATTCAATAATGGGGAAATTTTAAAAAAGAGAATAGCTAATTAATTAGAAGTGCGATACCAAACAATATTGATTGGAAGATATTAGGATTTTTAGAAGGTTATTGACATAGAACACTAAGATTTAATAGAGACATTAGAAAATCTACCAGAAATACCAAAATTAAAGGAATTAGAGAAGTAATCAAAAAGTTAAAACTAATAATTGCAATAACAGCAATCATAATTAAATTTATAAAAATAATAACCATAATAAATAATAAATTAACAGTTTATAAAAACAGACTAACATATTCGATAAATTGCTAAAATAAAAACTAATTTGCATAATAAAAAGTAGTTACTACAAAATCAATCATAAACGATTGCTTAACCAAATCTAAGAAAAAAGTAAACTGCCAATTCGCCAGATCAAAACATCTCAAAATTAACAATGCAGTATTCTAACTAATTAACTAATTAATAAACTTAAAATAATAATATTATCACCCAATCTACTACTTAATATTTAACTAAACCAACTAACTAATCTTAACAATCATTTAATGGATCAGGATCAAAGACAATTCAAAAAAGTAATTCCAATGGAGAATTAAGTGAAACTTCATCCATCAAATCATCAAATAGTAGATTGGATATTAGTTCATAAAAAATAATTGATGGAGACAATTAAAAACATCAGCCAAAAATCTAATAGTTTCAAGAATCTCAGAATGAAAAAAAACTAAAACATCATCCGACAAAATCAGATAAATTACTCAATAAGATCTTTGAACAGAAAGTATACATATTTTTATTTATAAATCATCCTTTAGATATCAAGTATGTAATAAAATGCATTGAGGATGAGAAGTCATGCAGAGGAATAAACAAAAAGGTAGAAATATGATCAAAAATATTAAGTAAAGTTTGCAATCTAGGACAACAATTTTTAGGAGGTAAATAATTTAAGTAGAATTTTACATAGTTTATGGAAAATTTTATTTAATTGCCAGAAATGTACATTGATTATAGATTCTAAAACAATGAAACCTTTTTAACTTTAGCTACACAAAGTGGAAATAAGGAGATTGTGAAAGAGCTAATAAGAAGAGGAGCAGATATTAATATACAGAATGTATTTTTTTACTAAAAAAGGATGATGGAAATACGCCCTTGCATTTGGCAATAGCATATTCTCATTATGTAATAGCTGATATGCTAATGTTTTCTGGAGCCTTCTCTCACATTTTAAATAAGCAGGGTAGGAATGCGTGGAACGTAATATGATAAATATATTTATCTACTAATCATTTTTAACATATCAAAGATTAATATGTTTTATCTACTTCATTTACAATGTAAAGTGAGATTTATATTAAAAATAATATTGTTAACTTAATGAATAAAAGAGCTGAAAAGAAGAGAACCTCTTCATTCAATAAACAAACAATAAATTAGATAAGTGATCTATATGATACTTAGCAAAAGCAATTTTATTGTCCAAAGTATAAAAAAGATGTCAAAAATCTAATAAACAATCTAAAATTAAAATCTTCATGTGAAAGTACTTTAGTTATAATTCCATAAAATGATTCTTTAAAGAATGTTTTAGCTGGGCTCACTAACAAATCTCCTAAGAAATTAACGAAAAAACATATAAAAAAGACTCCTAGTACATCTTTACATACACCAGCCGACTTTTCTATTAGAAATACTGAATAGTAATCTGAGTTAGCCAAGCAACGGCAATCTGCATTAAATCAATAATCGTAATTAATTTCTTACCGATCTTTACTATAACACAACAAACGTAATTAGTGGATAGAATAAATTAATCAAAAGAGTTCTAATTATATTCAATAAGATCAAATAGCAATAACTGAATATTAGTATATATATTGTACTAACTTAGAGCCTAATTAGATATATAAATGACAAATAATTGCGATTGGAAATATCCCTACACTTGTTATAAGGAATAGAGACAGCATAGTGAAATGTAAATTATTGAGAATCTTGAATTCGATAGTTGGAGAGAATTGATGATGACTCGAGTGATATTACGTAGATATTAATAATGAGAATTTTATAGTTATATTTTGAAGAAAAAGTTTACTATTTATAAACTTATAAAGAATTTATTTTCTGATAATTGTAATATATAATATTTCACAAATCCCCAAATTTAAAATAAATTTAAATATAATTAAATGTCTGACGACGAAAATCAATTCGAGTAAGGAAATGCAGGTTCATCCCACACCTACACAGAAAGTGCTGGTTCATTAAAAAAAGGAGGCTATGTTATGCTTAAGGGACATCCATGCAAGATTACCGATGTGTCAACATCAAAGGCAGGAAAGCATGGTCATGCTAAAGTATTCACTTTATCAAATCAATTAGGCTTCTATTGTTGGAAAGGATATTTTCACAAACAAAACTTATGAAGATTCAGCCCCCACATCTCACAACATTGACGTTCCTTTTGTTACTAAAAAGGAATATACATTGATGGACATCTAAGGTGATGGATTCGTCATTCTTATGAATGAAGATGGATCAACTAAAGAAGATCTCAAACTACCAGAAACTGAAGATGACTTCAATTTGGTGAAGGAAATCAGAGATTAATTTGATGCCGGCAAGTAAATTACTTCCATTAATATTTTAGGGATTTGTTGATATCAGTTCTTTCAGCCATGGGAGAAGAAAAAATCGTTGGAAGCAGAGAAGCCTAAGATAAATGATTCACATTAAATATATATAGTAAATATTTATTGTAAATATATTGTCATTAATTTGCTACATCTTTAAAAAATGGATGCTTCAAAGCATCGCTTGCACTAATTCTTTTCTCTGGATTATATTGCAGCATTAAGCTAAATACATTTGGTTTTTTACTTAAGTAAATCTAAAAAATTATCCAAGTCCTTCATTTAACTGAATTTCTCTTTTAAATTCTATCTCTTATACTTCTATAATTCTTTGAAAAATATTTTATGATCGAAGGGCACTTTGTTTGAAAAATATTCCATCTCACTTTGACTAAAACTTCCCATGACTTTGAAAATAGCGAACAATTAATCTCCTTCGCTTTTTCCTTTAAAAAGAGCTTCCTTCACAACTAATTCCCCCATTATACAACCAAGAGCCCAAATATCAATAGACACATCATATTTTGTTACGCATAAAATTAATTCAGGAGCACGATAGTATCGAGACACTATGTAAGGTGTATTTTAACCATGAGAATTTATCATTTTAGAACTACCAAAGTCACACAATTTAACTACTTCCTTATCATTTATAAGGATATTTTCTCTAAAAAATTATCAATCATTTTTACGGCTTTAAATCTCTATGAGCTATTCCTTTATTATGAATAAACTATAATCCTTTTAAAATCTGATATATGTAGGACTTTATTGTCAGCTCTGAAAAGAATTTATTTTGTTTAATAAATGTTTATATCCTATTTTCAAGGTTATCCTCCATATATTCAAACACAATATTTTGAATTAATTTACCCGCATCAGTTCTAGAATAAAAGAAATCCTATTCATGCTATAATATTTTACGAGGATTTTAACAATATGATCACATTCCTTAACTTCAAATAGTATTTCATATTCTCTACTTAAAAGATTTCCAACCTTTTCAATTCTCTTGAGAGCAACTTTCTGTTTTGTATTATGATCATATGCTTCGAAGACATATCCTGGCAATATTTTCAATAATTACCAAAAGTACCAGAACCAGCTACTTTAATAATTTCTATTGACGGAAATTTTTACAATGCCATACTCATTAATTAAATTTATACAATTCTATTTTATAATATAAAAACAAAATAATAGTAAATAATTATTACAATAAATATTAATTATTGTATTTGGTGAAAATAAATAGAATAATTTGTTTAATGGAATTGTTTGAATTTATAATCTAAAATATACGATTATTCACAAGAAATGATTTAGGTTAAGGCTTATTGAAAATTCTAATGTTAATACAAGAATCAAAAATATAATCATGCTAATTCTAACATTAGCTAACATTCTTAAACAGCATTATCTTCTCCACTGCCGATAATCTTGTTTGCTTAATTGATTATAGCTTTTAAGACTCTTCACTTATGAGCAGCTATAATTATCAAACCATATTTATATTATCATGTATGACTTGAGCTGTAATTGTAGATTATTGAAATACAAAGTTCATTTTTCCGATCCACTTTCAAAGCTGATAGGATAAAAATAGTAATTATTCTATTTTACAGAGGATGAACATAAATAGGTTAAGCAATAATTTCTCTTTCTATGAAAACTATTTATTTGGTTTATTCCATTTTCTATATGTTTTAGCAATTTGCTCTTTATACATTTAAAGTTAGCAGTCTAATAAATTAGGTTTATTTCTTTATAACATTAATTTTCAAATTTAGCTAATGGATAATTATATAATATTTAAATTCTGTAGAATATATAGATGAATAATATCAAGGCTAATTTATAAACTTTAGAAATTAATCCATATATTGGTATCTAATTTACAATTTCGATTACCTTCACTTAAATTTGTAAAAGCAATCATTCCTAATGGGTAATTAAAAATAGATTTGAAATTTGTTTAATTTATGAGTGTTTAAGTTTTTAGAGAATACAATAAAAATAACCTATAATTAAAAATATGAGTTTAGAGAATGCTATTGTTCAGTGGCTTAATAAATATTAATAATTGAATATTTAGTCGTTTGAGAGTTTGGCTGATGGTAAAGATATATTTTAAAAATTAAAGGATGTGCATTTAGTTAATTGTTGAATTTAGTTGATCCTACATTCTTTTCTTTGGCGAGTGCTAAAAACTTAAAGATTGAAATTGATGCTTAGAAGGTTCAAGGTCATTTGATCGATATGCTTTAAAAAGTTTAATAATATCGAACGAATATTCAATGCAAGCCACCTGATTATATAGAAATAGATGTTTTCGAGATTGCAGTAAATTAAAATAGGCAATAAATTTTGGCCTTATTTGAACTGATAATGAAAGTTATTCTATCTTCGAACTTAAGAGGAAAATTTATTGAGCCTATTTTAATGTTAGAGGAGAAAGATTAAGAAACTTTAATGCATTTTCTTAAAAATCAACTAGATGAAGTATAATAAATAATATAAAATAAAGTCAGAGAATCAAGTAAATGAATGGCAAGAGGAAAACTATATTCAAAGTCTGGTATAAAAAATGGATGAAATTGAAACTTAAAATACAGAACTTAAATAATTATTAAATGAATCTGAAGAGAAATAAAAAACATTAAAAAGTGCCCTGGATGATGCCTTGGTCTAAATGGAGAACAAAGAAATGGAAATCAAGGCACTCACAGAATCTAAATGTCATTTAGAAAAATGTAAGCAATTTTATAAACAATTTAAGGTTTGGAGGAGAAGATGGACTTTTAGCTTGAGTTTAAGGAAAGCGAGAAAATACATAAAAAATGTTTGGAATAAGAACACAAATTGGCATAATATGAATTAATTATTGAAGATTTGAAAAGGAAAGAAATCTAATTTATTTAATTAAAGGAAGAATACTAGCAAAACAAATATAAATTACAAGAGAATGAAAAATTAGAATAAAAAATTGAAAGCGTAAGAGATTCCAAATATTAATTAGCTACAAGAAAGAAGAGAATTGGACAAAGATGTATACTAAAAAGGTAAAGAAAGATATGAAAAAGAAATGGCTACATTAAAGTAAAATATTAAGGAGTTATTAATTTAATAATCAGAGTTGAAAGAATCCAAATTAAATTTAGAATTAGAGTTATAATAAAATAAAGCTAGATTGGAAAGATCGTAGGAATAGATGAAAACTATGGAAACTGAATATGGATAAAAAATTAGAGAACTTTAAGATTTACTTGAGACTTTGCATTAAACTGAAGAAGAAGATATGCCTAAAATAACAAGTACCAATAATCAATAATTGGCTTAAGAAATGAAGTTATCAACGAATGCCAAAAACGAAAATTTCGAAAGAGACTACTATATAAAAGAAAATCATAAAATGGAAGAAAAAATAAAAGAGTTACAAGCAGAAAACAATGAAGTGAAGATGGAATTGGAAAGTAAGAATTAGAAAAGCAAATTTGAATCATAACTTCAATAATCTTAATAAATTTCATTTTTAACAGATAAAATTAAATAATTTTAAGAACATAACTAATAATTAAAAAAATAGAATGAAGAGTTAAAAAAATAGACTCAAAATAAGAAGGTTTCTCAAATTGACTATGAGATAAGTCTGCTTTCTTTGTTATCAGATGCTTTAGCAAAAAAGGTTAAAGACAGTAAGAGTTAAGAAAAAGAATGATATTTTATATATAGTGATAATTCATAAATTAAGTGATTGTGAATTTTTTTAATTTCAAAGTAATTACTTGAAAACTTATAATCAATTTTTCAATAATAATAATAACTAGAAAAGATGGGGTCAGCTTGTAAAAATTGCCATCAAACTTCTTAAGTGGAATCAGAAATTTAACTAAAACCTGTTTAAAAAGTCCCATCTAAACAAACTATTATTAGCAACGCTGGTGAGTTATGAAATTTAATTTAAGATTCCATTCCTTTGAATTTAGAGGATGAAGAATTAGTCAAAAATGCAACTACCTTAACAAAATTTCATAAGATGTAAATGAAGAATATGGGATATTATGAAGGAGAATGGTTGAATGGAATGAGGCATGGATCAGGAATTTATGTATGAGAATATTTAAACTATAGACTTGGAGTGACAATACAGTATATACAGGCTAGTTTTAAAATGATTAATTGCATGGAAAAGGTTAAATTATCCACCCAAATGGAGATGTTTATGAAGGGGAGTGGTCTAATGATTTAGCAAATGGTTTAGGAATTTTCAAATAGTGCAATCAAAGTACTTATACTGGATAATGGAAAGATGACCTCTAACATGGTGATGGAATAGAAGAATGGCCATAATAAATTAAATATGAAGTTTTTTAATTAAGTATTATTAGATTTATAGGGTTAATATGTAAAAGGTAAAAAACATGGAAGAGGGAAAATCATATTTGAAGATGGCAGTAGATATGAAGGAGAATTTATTAATAATTAGGTTTGTGGCAATGGAGAATTTTATTGGTAATAAGGAAAATATTATAAGGGACAATGGAAAGATAATCAAATGAATGGTATATTTAATTCATTAACTAGTTTATAGGGAAAGGTGAAACGTTTTGGCCTGATGGCAAACATTATGTAGGAGAATATGAAAATGATAAAAAACATGGATAAGGATAATTCACATGGGAAAATGGTAAAGTGTACATAGGAGGTTGGAATCAAGGAAAATAACATGGTAAAGGATTTATTGTTGAGGATGGCGTTAAAAAAGAATGTATATTTGAGAATGGTAGATTAGTGAATAATAATTGATATTATTGCTATCACTCTGACAAATTTTCTATCAATAGATCTAAGTCATTTATTATAATACTTTATGCAGAGATTTATCATTTTTTAAGTTTGAAATCCCAATTTAACTTTGCTTTGCTAAATTTTTTCCAGTCGTTTCTTCAAACAGATAATTCTGTATTCTAATTTGAATAGTAAATCCTCATAGTGAAAATGAAATTTCTTAGAATATAATTGAAAACGTTTTAGTAAATTTAGAAAGAGTTGGTAGTTCTTTAATATTTGAGTTATATTAATTCCATCAATACTTATATCATTTCATTTTGTTTCGCACTAGCTAAGTAAATTTAGTAAAATTCTTCCTTCTACTACATGCTTAGTTATCTCAATCTAATTCATTCCGTAATATCTTATCATTTTTATCAAACCATCTTCATTAACACTCTATGCTACTCTGATGTTATAAGTTTTTATGTTAGATTCAGCTTTTAATCTTACATATTAGCTTATCACTAGATTTATTCATAATAGATACAATAAATATTTGAAAAAATTTAAGCTGATTCTTCTCATTATCAAAATTTATCATTAAATGTTATGAAATTTTATCCTTCAATTAAAAATAATAAAATATATTCTCATATTTAAATATTATTTAGAATTAGTAAATATATTTGATAAGCTAATAGTTATGGTTTTGTCTATCATAAATGTTTCATATTAGTTTCTAATATTTTTTATTTCATCTATAAACATAATGAATAAATAGAATTTTTTAATCCTTAAGTATTTTTTAAACATTTACTTAATCAATTATTATAAAGAAAATGGAAAAATTATTTAGATTTTTGATCAGTTAATTTTTTTATTTTTTAAAATATTAATATTAACGAATACTTAATAATACATATAAATATATATATAAATTCAAATTATTCCTTCATATTATTATTTTTGCTATTCCTCATCCAATATTTTTAAGCTTTTCTCTAAAATTCCATCCAACTACATAATAAGAATGAAATACCTATGTTTTTTAACATTATATTCTCAATTATAAATCCTAATAGTAGCCTTTAGTATTGAAATAAATTTCTTGACTGTTGCTAATATTCAAGATATTATTTGGCAAATTATTTGGTTTGATTTCTTTAGTGAATTAATCTTGTTTTAATTTATTTTCTGGTCTTGGTTTATAAGACATCTTTAATTGTAATAATTATTAATGAAATAATAATATAATATTTGTTATTCATAAACTCATTTTCCGATTGTAAACAAAATATTGATCATTAAAAGACCAATAATTGCGTAAGCCAATTAAGTCAACCTATCTAATTTGATATTCAAGTCTTATTACACTGGTTATTACTACTTTTCTACGAAGACTTCCTTAACTTTATTTTCAATTAATTATTATTAATTTTATTGTTGATTTTAATTACTCTCAAGCAAGATTTAAGATTCTTATTACACTTGTTCAAGAATTACCTATGGAGCTTCTTCTTTTTCCCTGTTTTAGCTTACTTTTTCAACTTAAACTTCTATTTCTTACTTAATCTCAACTTCAGCTTTTGGTTGCTATCTCTCATTTTATACTCTTTTTGATATTATTTTATTTTGCCCTTCTTCATAGGCTTGTTTCAAACACTTCTCCCAAACCTCAGTGTTTTCTTTTTTACTACTACTTTCAATTTTACTTTTGAAAACAGTTGATTTCATAAAATGGATATAATATCCATAATTTACTTGGCATCCATCTTCTATTTAATGAATATGCCAAAATACTCGACAACAAAAACTGTCTGCATAAGGTATTTTAGCAAATTTTACTTCCTTTTCTAACACGCTTTCATCTTGATCGAGATAATATTGGACATCTTCTGCCAAACAATGAACCACATCTGGGGCAAACATTTATTTTTCTTTAACTGGATGAATAAGATTGATTGGTCTTTTTGAGATCTGTCCAATCTATGGTTAAGGTTGATACTTTTAGAAATTAATTTCCTTATCTAAACACAACACAACTTAATAGTAATGAGGGAATGATAAGCAATTTTCATAAGGGTTATCTAATAAGAAGAAATCCAAAAATTCTTTCACGCTCACTTTTAATTAAATTTTGAATTTTTAAATTGTAGGTTAATTCATGTATCTAGTGGATTTATTTTAAACCATAATTTCATTATATAGACTATTAGATTAATTATTTGTTTAATCAACTTCAAATTAAGAGACTTTTGGTAGGGCAGGATTAGATTAGCCTTAATTGTCTGCATTGCTTATTGTGGCTTGCTATTGTTATTGCTCTGTTGTTCCTTATTAATCGATTACTTAACTTTATTTTTATTAGGAAGTTGGTTCTTGAGAAGACCTTTTCTCTTCAGACTATTAATTTTATTCATTAGTTTTAATTTAAGGAATTTACTATTATTGCTGATGTTGTTATTATTATTATTATTATTATTATTATTATTATTGCTATTATTATTATTGTTATTATTATTATTGTTATTATTGTTATTATTATTATTATTGTTATTATTGTTATTGTTGTTACTATGGTTATTATTAGAAATTTAAATTTTTTGGACTTTATTCAATTTATTATAATTTATCGCTTGATTCTATATTTTTCAAATTTATTGATTCAGCTTAAAAATTTTAGGGTTTTGGAGAAGGACTTCGAATGACTTATTACTTTTCTTACGTCTTTGCTATTTATTAGGTTTCCACATAAACCTGTTGTATATTTCTTTCTGGTTCATTTTCAATTCTTTCTTCAATAACTCCTGATTCTAAACCTTTTACCTATTTTAAGCTTCCTAATGTTCCGTCTCGATTCGCTAAACTTGCAAAGACTAATGTTCCTTTTAATGTTTTAAACTCTAGGGCTGCATCAACCATATATGCTTTAACTCTCCTTATACTTTATATATCAATTGATGGAATGCCTAAAGCAGTAGTTCCAAAGAGAGTCTTTATAAATTAAATTAAATACTTTGCCATTAAAATATGAATGGAAGCAAACCTTAGATGAGAAAATGTACATTCTTCCTTGTAATAGAATTTTGTTATCGAATGCACATGCATAACTTGCAATGCATTTATCCCCTTCTAAAATTCTAAACTTTTCAATAAGTTTTTAAGAAACTTTAACCGAACCTTCTTCCAAATTTATATCATCACTTTCACTTTCTTCTTATTGTTGGAGTAATATAGCTGTTTCTATTTTAGACTTGATTTCATCAGTCATTTCAAAGATTTTTTAAAATTTCAAATCTTGCTAATCAAGTTTCGTTATAATCATTGTTCCATATTCAATTTATGATATCTTCTCCTAAATTTAACTAAGAGATTCTTCTTGCTGTTTAGTTTATGTTACAATTTCATCAATGAATGAACTATAATGATTTAATATTTATTCTAAAGTTTAAATGATTTAATTTGATCTTTGAAATTCATTTGCTCTTACTTACTCAACAGAATACTTAATTGCTATGCAATTTTCTTAAATTTACTTCTTTAATGTTTAAAATAAATTATCTTTGATCGCCGGTTTTTACTCATTCTCTACAATTTATTACTTTAGACCTTAAAAATCTTTTAACATCTTCTAATACATATTTAGAAAACTTTTTTCTTAATTTTTTTATTCCTTTATTAATTAATCTAGGCATTAAGCTTTCAATTAAATAAATTGCGATTATTAGTTATACTTTTTGGAATATTACTCATTTTATTTAACCAATAGTTCTTATACTTAAAGTATAGGTTTGATAAAATTGGACTTATCTTTGTCTGATTTATCCTAAATAAATGATAAAGTTAATTACTTAAATGAATTATAATGTTGATTTTATCGATTTTTATAAGTTTTTTGAAAGTGCATCCATTTAATTTGACATTTCGATTAGATAATTTGGCAGAGTCTTTTAATTTTTAATTCTATCATTTATAAAAGACAATTAAGCATCAATATGTTTATGCAAGACATCTGGAAACATCAAATATTCTTAATCTGTTACAGGTTTTTTTTCTATAACTTTATTCATAATGTTGATATATCTGAAAGAATTATCTTATTCATATTTAGATGTTATTATTCGATCCTCCATGTCTTATTCATATTTGGGCATAGTTATAATCTTTTCTTACTTCTCATCCATCTAACCTTTGATCCAACAATTTGCTGATAACTTGTGCTAATCAAGTTTCATTGTGATTTCTACAAACCTTTAATAGGTTAATTAATGTGCTTGAATTAATTACTACCTTGAATCATCAATAGCTTAATTAAATTCTTTAGTTCTAATAATTAAACTATCAAAAGCATCTTTGTATTATTATTCTGCAGGTTCCACTTACTTAACTAATTCCTTCAATTTTTAATCGTTCTTTTGGGATAGATTGAGATCGTAACCAGTTAAAACATCTTCTGAGTTTTTCTTACCAGAATTCAAAGTCATTTCTATTTCTTTACAGAGTTTATCGTATTTATCTTTGGCTTTTTTGCAATTTTATCTTTGTTATGCGAGTTATTGCGATTGTTAAAAATTACCATCTGTTATTATTTTTGTGAAAATATTCATTTTCTCATTATATTATTCGATGCTTTGAGAAAAGAATTACTAAAATTCTGAAAATGATGAAAGTGTAGATTTTGAGATCAATTCAAAAAGTTGTATGAATTCCATCAAATTATGTCCTTAAAATAAATATAGTCATATACCTAAACTAATTGGATCATTTACTGATAGTGAAATTTATGATGTATATTATTTGTTAAATGGTCCATATTTCTTAAAATGTGTGTCAAATTCATTTTATGAATCAGTTGTATACTTTGAGAATTGCTTCATTATTTTTTTAAGATCCTCTAATTTGTCATTTAAATTGGAAGTGGCAGCCTATTCAGAAGCGTTGAGCATTAATAATAATTTTTATTTAATGAAAAACACTTGTAATTTCAATTGAGTTATATAATATTCAACCACTCTACAAGATGTGATAAATTAGGTTTTCGCAATAAATACTCTTAAATTGTCTCTGTAAATTCATCACTCACTAAACCTTCTGCTCTTTCACCAACTGAGATTTCTTTAGCACTTTATTTTCTCTTAGAGTCTTTTTAAATGAATGGTGATATTATTTCATCAAAATATTTGTAAAATTAATATTGAATTTCGAAAGTTCTTAAATTTATTTCAAATCTTAATACTTTCTTTTTTGAGTTAAGTAATAAATTTTTATCATCTATTCTATATCTATGACTGAATAAAATTTAAATGAAGCCCTTTTCTGAATCAAGTCTCCATAAAGTACCCCAAATATTATTACTAACAAGTAATTATTATTCTAATTCATCAACTTTCGATAACAATATTGGCATTTAATGAATTGCTGAAAATATTATCTCATTAGCCATCTTATTAGAATTTTAAAACTAATGTTTCAATGATAATTAAACTATTTCTCCTTTATTTATTTCTGTTTTTTATTTGTAATCAATCTTTAAGCCAGATAATACCAATCTATTTTCTTGCAATTCTCTATAGAACTCATTAAAGATATCTTAAATTTCTAAATTGCCATCAATCTATTTCTAATTCTAAAATGTGTATTGAACATTGGCCTATTTATATGTAAATGTTATTTAATATCGTTTTTTATCATAATAGATGCTACTTACTTGATATCCAAGACATTAGATCAACATAGCTCTTATTTGCTAAGAAGATCCTTTATTTTATTCCTACTGTTTTGGTTCATCTAACTAATTTTCAAATAAATCTTCTCTATCTTGTATTTAATCCACTTTATTATTATTATTCATCTTTGAATCAAGTTACTTTTATTCAATGTCATTTAATTAAATTAATTTCTATTGAAGTTTGCTTATCCTTTGGTACAACACATCTTAAATTTGTAAAATTTCTTATTCTTCTCTGGTAATAACTCTTTTCAATGTAGCATCATTCATTTCAGCTAAAGAATTTAACTATTATAGATCCTTTACTATATCAATTTCAACAGGTTTCACATTTTTTCTATAGGATTATTTTCCAGTGTTTTCCTCCATTCGAATTGCTTTTGGTGTTCTTTATTGTAGTTATTATGACGTTTGAATAAGTTAATTTTAAATCGGTGCCTATTTTTGTATAGAATATTGAATTTAAATTGATTAAGCAACAGGCAACTCATTTTACTGAGGTTCTTGCTTTTTAGAACTTGGCTGCTCTTCAGAAATTGGACTCAATTTTGGCGGTGTTGATTCAGCAACTTTTCCAATAAATGGAATAAAGGAAACTTTTCTAGTTCTATTGCTTTCCAGATCAAATTAAGAAGATGGCATCGGTTATGGAGCTTAAGAAACTACCTACGCTGGTTGAGTGATTTATTACGATGGCATTCTTTAATCCTACTTTGGTTCTTCAACTGTGTTAATTTATAAAGATGATTGATTTTATTCATCTTTTGGTTCCTGTTGACTTTCAAAAAACCAAGAAACTCTCTTTTCTTATTTACATAATAATCTTACTTTTGCTCATATTTATTCAACTTCAAATTTAAATTAATACGCCAATAAAATATTTATAAAATTATATTTATATATAAAAAATGAATAAATTTTGTTTCATAATACTTATCTATAGATAACCCATTAAATAGGCACAAATAATTTGATATTATAAATTTTCTACTATACGACATAGCAGAAAATCAATTTATTTTATCCTTTATTTGTAAACTACCAACAAAATGGTTATTCTCTATTTTTTAAAGGCCTATTTTATAGTAATCATCCATATGACTTTGCATCCAAAAATAAAATGATTAAATATGAGAAAGAGGAATTAGGTGGTTCTATTATTAATGTTGAAATTTTTAAATTGCTTTTAAAAAATGTAATGATGATTATTGCCAGCTAATTTTCCTGTTGTCTATGGAATTATTATAATTTCAATTAGGTCAAAGACAAATTATAAGATTTTGCTTTAAGTTACAAATATTTAG
Source organism: Paramecium tetraurelia (assembly GCF_000165425.1). Taxonomy (NCBI): domain Eukaryota; phylum Ciliophora; class Oligohymenophorea; order Peniculida; family Parameciidae; genus Paramecium; species Paramecium tetraurelia. The sequence goes on along the minus strand of NW_001799133.1, from coordinate 141,581 downwards.
AATAAGTAGAAATATTTTCTATAGAGTTACAAATATATATATATCCAAATTAAAACAAACTTACTTTTATAAAATACAATAAGATTGCATCATAATTTCTATTATTACTTTCAATTAATAACAAATTTTACAGCTTTTTTAGATCTCAAATAGTATAATTTACTTAATATTTTGTATTGCTTAATGGTTTAGAGAGTTTATTTTATTAGTCATTAAATAGATCGAGTTTTATTAGAGAATTGAAATAGATTTTATTTTATTCTATTATTATAACAATCAAAAGTTAGTGATATAAAGTATATCAATTAACCCTTATCTCTTCCTTATTATTATTTCAAAGGTAGTTAGTTATTCATAAAATTATATTAAATGATATTTAATTTATATATCTATAAGCCTATTTTATTATATGTTATACTCAAACACTGGGTCCAAAACTCTTATCCTTAAAGAAATTAGTTAACATATAAATTTATATTAAACACACGCTCATCAAAACTACAATTTTACATAAAGCACACCACTTTACTTAATTTTCAGTGCTTTCCATCACTAAGAATATATTTAATGATATACATTTCTCATGGTAATTCTCTCGGTCAATTTAAAAGTGTTGATTTCTATAAACTTTATGCATCTTCGATAATACTTATTTTAATGATCCTTCAGTCTCATCCATTTAGTCTATAATTTATTCAAATATCAATAATACTTTTATCAGCAAAGTTCTTATCTACTCCACTAATATCCAAATCAAAGCTGAATATTTTATAGTAACTATCATTAGATTAAAAGCATAAATAAATTTCTTTTTTTCCTTTGACAAGATGTTTTAATTATCCTTCTCTTTTCCCTTCTTAAGATTCTAAAGTTTTGTTATATTCAATATTGTTTTCTAAGATTGTTTCAAATAACTAATACAACATTATATATACTTCCACAAAAACATTTTCTTCATTTATTCCTGTTACAACATAGGGCACCTTGACTATTTATCCATCATAACCATCAAAAAAGAAACATTTTACTGACCCTCCTTCAACTCCTATTGAAACACAATTGATGAGCTACAATAGACATCCAATTATAAATAAATTCTTCATTAATTTATGGTTAGATTTCCAATTTAAGTAATTAATGCTCTATAAACTTGAAAATTTTTACACATCAGATATCCATCGTTTTATTGTAATTGTTGAATGAAAATGCAATTATGAATTTGTAGGTGAACGTCAAATTTGTTGTTTATCCTTTTTTGATTATATCTTTCATTTAAAAATTGCAAAGAATAAAGTAGAATAAAGTAAAAAATGGAATCAGCCGACAAAAATTAAAAATTGATTTACTTATCATATTCTAAGGGTGATATTTAAAAATTAGGAATATAATATTATACATAAAGCTGCAAATTTAGATAAGAATATTTCTAAAAATAGTAAATTAGATATACAATTTTGAGAATATATTTAGAAAAGAAGCTTACCGAGTCTTAAGTTATAAACAATATAGATGTCATCAAATAGTTTTTTCTTTTATTTAGCAACTGATTTAAATGATCGAGATTTATTATATTTAGCTTAATTTTGATAATTTCTGCAATATAAAAATTGAATTAAAATATGAAATGGAATTTTTTAGGGGAATTCATAAGTTTGATCATTTAAACCAATCTATCACCATCATTAAATAATTCTTACTTCACAACCTTTTAGATAACAATATACTATTTGCAGTTAACATATTTCTTAATCAGCGAAAATCATGAATACATTTATCGTTTAATTAATGCTTTATCGAAAATTAGTTTGATAACTCCAATATTTATAGAGACTTATGAAATCAACATACTGATTGGAGTACTTATCATTTTAATAAATTTCATTCCATACCTTATTGTGATTTATCGAAGAATTAAGAATGTGAATAAGAAAGTAGGTAATATATCTAAGAGCATATTACAAGTATGAATATTATAACATATTTAGATCTCAACTATGATAATTAACTTTTATTTTTTATATTTCACTTGGTTTCTGTATTTGCCTCAATTATATTATATCGGATGGAATTTGGTCCAATCAGATACCAGACTTGTGATTTTAGCTACAATTGTTCTAATAATAACAATATTGAGTCTGACTATTTCGAATGTATATTTTGTTAATTTCGAATTCAACGAACAACATTTAAGGAAACACTTCTCATACAACAATATCATTGCTTAGACATTAGTAATTCCAATGGCTATATTATATTTGAAAAACGATGAAATAATGTAGATCGTGAGTAGGGCTTTGCATGGATTAATATTGCTAATGTAGATTTACGAAGCATACTTTTAATTACCTTTTGGGTAAGATATTAATCTAATAATTTTAGATTTTCTTAATAAGGCTACATATTAAATAGAGCTCTAATGACTCATTCTGTAGTATTTCTATTCTCTTCAATCAAGGCTTAGAGCACGGCAAGTCCTTACAGCTTGGCAACTATCATGTTAATTATGCAGCCAGTTGTATAATATTTGTTTTAAATTCTTTTTGATAGCAAAAGAGCTAATGCTTACCTTTCAATAAATAAGACAAATAATCAATATTATGAGTTGTTATACATCGAAGATTTCTTTGAGTTGAGTTAATTGGCATAGAAAAATAAAACTAAGGAAATTGAATTAATATAAAAATTCAGTCTTCACATGAATCGATGTAATTCAACTAAATGTTAATGCAAGAAAATAGGATCATCAAAAATATTATTATTTGATTAAACTGTGCTTTTAATATCTTGTTTGTTCAAAGGCAGTTTCGAGAAACACAAATAAAATTCTCAAGATTTAAGAGTTTTTGAAATATTCAGCCTTAAATTCTTAACCTTTATTAATAAATACAAGCACAATGCCCCAAAAACCTATTAAGAATTAAAAATATTTTTTTAAAAAAAGCGAGATTATTCATTTTATTTCATATAGATGTGTTTATTATTGCAGTTCATACTCTAGGCTTAAATGCAGAAAGATGAAGATTACAATATAAATAAAGAGACCAGAGTTTCCAATGTTAAGTTATAGGTGAGCAAGAGTGAAAGAAGTATAGTCTAAAATCTTTATTAAATGGAGTAAGTTAAGCAAAATATGATCCCACTATTAACCGAGATTAGTCAATTTAAATCTTAATTCTGGAAGTCATTTAAAGAGGCCAAATTTTCAGATTATCTTTAAATTGAAGAGCAGATAAAAAAACTATAGAAACTACGAGACGATGTTATGTATTAATTCAACATTTATTATCAAATATTTTATCATAACGGTAGAACCTTTAATGTTCAATTTTTAAAAGTTAATGCTTTAATAAATCTGTTATTGTTTAATAATGTGAGAAAGTATTTTGAAATGGAGAAAGGTAAAGTATAATAATATCATTAGAAAGGAGAGAAATCTTGTAATTTGAGAAAAGCATGAACTCCTTTGAAATAACTAACATAAACTTTTTTAAAGGAGAAGCAATATCAGTTAAAGTATGTATAGCTTTTGGTCCGAATATTGGAAAAGTTTTAAATAAGGTAATATCTCCATTGATTCCAAAATTTTTTGGATTTGGAAAGTTTCCTAATCCAATTAATTCTTTCATTGATTTTACAAAGGGAAATATTAATACTTTGATGCCACCTTGGCTTGAAGCAATTCATGATGAAATAATGTAAAATTATATTCGAAGAGGTGTTACAGCAAGAATTGGCAAGTATTTTTAAACTTTTGCAAAATTGTATGACAAAACATTGATAAGATGTTAAGTTTATTTGGCACATAATTTTAGTTAAGAATTAGAAGATGATTTCACAATGATCGGATGTTTAAAGTCATTGGAAGAGGAATAACCAAAGTTTGTAGGAGACGAAGGCAAGAAATTAAAGAATATTGCATTTAAAGGAGCTCAACACATTCTGTTTGATGTGAATGGAAATATAATGGGTATAACGAAAGGCCTATATAAAATGATTGAAAGATTGTAGAGAGTTGTAACTAATAATAAAGGAGGAACCTATCATGAAGATGAGCTTGCGCATTAAAGTGGATAGAAATCAGGATCAGAGAAATCATCATTCGAATCTGAAAGGTATTATGTTAAATTTAATCAGTTATGATGTGTTTGATTAGAAATGGTCGAATACTCCATTGTAGATCGATGAGTTTTATAATAAGGTGTTGATTTGGATGATCTTACCATTTATATCCAGGGAGATAGAATCAACAGGAATAGAGTTCTTAATGAATGGACAAGCTCCTCCCAAAAATAGATATGGTAATCTAATTGATTTAGAGAATGGGAATCAAGTTGTATAAAATAAAGAGACTTACTTATTTGTTCCTGAAGATTTAAATTTGTTTGTTGAATAGTATGACAAAGTGATTACAAAGATCGTTGATGATGTGAGAGTGTAATCAAACAATTTTTCTTCTGGAAGTGCCTATAGAGGAGGTTTAAGAAGTGATTATCAAGACAGTGATCATTAAAGTATGGTTTAAGTAGTCACCATTTTTGATGAGAAGTTGTGTGTGTTCTTTTATGATGAACATTTGAAGAGACATCAAGCATTACTATTTGGATAGACAAGACAATCAGAAATACAGAAGAGTCAAGGGAGACCTTCTTCAAAATCATCTTTACCAGAGAAATAAACCATTAGCAGTGAGGAAGATAGTGAATAACTAAAAACCAGGGCTGAAAAAATATATTAGGATAGATACTCAAAATACATTGAGAAATTCTCACCGTAGGATTTCAATCCTATTCCAGTAGTTTACTCTGTATTTTATGAAGAATATCGATATAAGAAGAATGATACCGATCATAAGCAATAGATGTTTGTAATAGAATTAATTGTCAATGATTAATAATTATTGAATACAGAAAAAGGGTACAAAAGATAATTAAGAGAGACTATTAAATAGACATATCAGCATTATCAATCGAAAAAGATTCTATTAGAATAAAGAACAGAGGGGGATGACTCCATGAGTGTATAAGGAAATTTCAGTGAATAGAGGAGTATACACGAAGGAGATATAATCAATTACAATTTCCCATCTCACCCTTCACATTACTATGAAGACATCTACTTTGTAGAAAATCAATAAATTCTACAAACAGATTAAATATATAGTCCGAGATAGGATGGTAAGTCAGAAGGTCTGTTGTTAAGTGATCGATCAAGATGGAGTAAACCTCTCATTGAAAAAGATAAAAAGTCTTAAGGAGGCCAAAAGAAGAAGAGCTAAGTTTCTGTAAATTCGGAACATAGTAGAGATGAAATTTAGTTTAAAGGATCCTATTCAAATTTGAAGTTTCCAGAAAAAGAGATTGCTAAGAAAGCACTGTCTAGAATAAATCAAAAAAGGAAACAGCAAGATTTCTTTAATGATAATGAATCTAAAATACCTTTAGAGAGCAAAGGTTCCTAGTAATAAAACATTGAAGAATTTTAAGTTAAATATTCTGAAGGTTTAAAATTATTTGATTCTCATTATAAGATTGTTCAGTAGAAAACTTCTGATATGAGGAATCCAAATTCATTTAAAATTCAAAAGTATTTATTGATAACAACATTTGTTTTAATAGTAAGTTATATCATCCTTATTTCTGTTGCAGTATAAATGCAATACGATCTAAGTGGATGCTATAATTTGCTTGAATTAATGATAGCTACCTAAAAATCCTATTCTCAAATTACTCATAGTTTGTATCGTTTGGAGTTATCAGATTTACTCCATTTGGACAATACGGACATCTTGAAGTAATTTTATGAAAAGTAAATCTTTTCTGAATTGCAATAGTTGATTGATATTTAAAGCAATTAAATCATTGAAATCAATAATGTGGAAGTAGGCTTAGATTATTTCTATGATATTGAAGACAAAGTGCAAGTTAAACCAACACTTTAATAAACTATTTAATTTACTCTTGGTTAATTCTATAAGTTAAAATAGAATGAAACAAGTGATATTTACAAATACAATTCCTCATTAACATTTGCATCCGTAGCCAATCTTTAGGGTATTGGGGAATTACCACAAAAGGCATATGACTTCTGTTTTGATGACAGAGTCTCCAATGAAAATACGTATTAAACTCTTTTAATCATTTATATGGTGGTCATCTTCTTTTTAGTTATGATTTTATAATTTTCCCATATTCCATTAATTGGAAAATTAAGAAAGAGTCATCGGACATTTTACAAGGAGATTATTAAATTGTAATAAAATGAAGTAAATGATGAAATTGAAATATACGAAACAGTTGAAAATATATTAAAAAAGTCAATTTATGAATGGATGTTGATTGATTTTGTTTAAGAATCTTAAATGTTTGAGACTGTTAGAGAACATAGAACAAGTGCCCTAACTCCAGGGAGGGAAATGCATACCGACATAAGTTCAGGGGCAGTCTCTTCATCTAATAAAAAGAATAAATATAAATTGATGGAAAAATTGAAGAAATCTTAAATGAGATAGATTAAATACTTTGTAATATTAATGGTTGGGTTGTTTGTTATTTTAGCATATTTCCTGATAATATTCTTAGTAATTTTTATCTTATCAAAAGATCTATTGTCTAATCTAGAAATTCTATTTAAATTTAAATTAGTTTAATCGTCAGTAATTAATTTAATAAATAATATGGATTTGGTAGCATTTTCAAGTGTAAATAATTCGCTATTCGAAAACATCATGTCAGTGCAAACTTATTAGAATTACGCATCAGTGCTAAGTGGTGATACAACTGACTTTTTTGAACAATACTCAAATGAATTTATTTCTGCACTTACTGATGATAAATTGAAATAGAATCTCGATACTATGAATTAAAACAATATTTGTGAATCTGGAATTGGAATTGATTGTGTGTCAACTGATGCTGTGACCTTGAATCCATGGCTTCTACCATATTATTAATAAGGATTGAAGTCTTTGTTGACCTAAGTCGATAAGATTATTTCTCAATATCCATAGTTTTTTTATGATGAGAATGTATAAAATACTTAAGACATTCTTTTCGAATTTTATTAAAGTCAAGAGCATTTGATTTATATAGATTACGGAAGCGAATTACTAATAAAGGCTCAGAAGCAAATTATCGATACAGCCTATAATGAGTTTGATTAATCTTTGAATTTTTACAAGCAAACTTTGTTGATCTTCACTTTGAGCGTGGGCGTGGCTGGGTTTTGTATTATAGGTTTTTTGGGGAATCTCATACTTAAGATGTAAAAAGATTCAATAGAAACATGTTAGGCAGCCTTACTATTGTTATCACCTAAGCGATACCTAAATAAATCGATGGGTTTATTAACATAAAAAAAGTTATGATTTTTTGTGTATAATTAATATGAATTAAGCTATAAAAGATTAAGCTAATCAATTATAATCTAATTACGAGTAGTCTCGAATTGGAGTGGCTTTTGGAGATGAATTTGAATAAGGTCCAGTTTCCTTTAGGTAATAATTTGAGAATCTAATTGAGAGCTGAAGCCCACTTCAATGAGCAAAAGGCAATAGACCAATATGATACACTCAAGAACATAGTTGGAGATCATATTGATATTGATTGGGCTCTAGTTTGTTTCCTCCGATATCAACCTGGTAAAAAGGATGCATTGATATAATCAATCACAAAAATTAAAGATAGACGTAGAAAGTAATAATCAATCATTAGCTCGTTTTGAGGCCTTTGAATGTAAGATCCATTCGGATGAAACCTATGTTTATTTCTCTATTAAACTCAGAGAAGATGAAGAAAGTAAAATAAAGGGAAGCCTTGAAATAATATTAGAAAATGGTAATTCATATTCGTAACTTAAGGATTAAGAGAAATTGTTAAGAACTAAGACAATTACCTTAACTTTGAATTTGATGCAAACTATGATTTTGAATAATTAGTTGAAGCTGTAAATAAAGGAGAAAGGGTTGGAGCTGCCTTTTTGAAATAAATTAGGTAAAATAATTTTATAAACAAAGAGCTGAAGTGAACTTATTTTTGACAAAAAACTTCTATCAAGGAATTGAAAAATTAGTTGAGGGGATTGATAAAGATGCATTAGAATCTCCTCCTTTGGCGTTCTTAAAACATTTTAAGAATTTAGACATGGATTTGAGATTCAGATCAACCGAGGAATTACCTCAAGTTATTAAGAATTAGATGATCTTTGGAGAAGAATTTTAGACATTAGCATAGGAAGAATTACAATTGCCAATTAATCGTACAAAATAAGTCAATGCTATTATGGATGTAATCAATCATCAGTTATTTAGGCAGCTGCAGATAATGGATTCATTTATTTGACAATCTCAGATTTATTAGCCATCAAAATTGATTCTCATACTCCTAAATTGTCAACATTTTTAACAAAATATGGAAAATACTTGGCTAAATTAGTAGGATTAGGAGAATTTGTTCCAGAAGCATGATATAAAAGATAATTATTAACAATAATTGTGTTATCTTATTCAATAATAGCAATGTGTGATGTCATAGATCTAATCACTTGGTCTATCAATTTCTGATTTAATGCCTGAGTTGCGTCTAGTTCTTCCAGATTCATATTTAAATATAGGTCCGGAAATGTCTTCATCACATTGTAAACATTAATTTAGCTAACCATTCTTCACAAAATCTTCAATTGTAAAAAAAGACCCACTTTAAGTATTAGAATTAATTTATTACATACAAACCCAGAAACATGATTTTTTTGTATTTAAAGTATTGTACAACCAAACTTAAGCACATGTATCTGAAAATCCTAAATCCTTTATGCATTGTAAAAGATAATACTCAGACAATCCATACATTAAACCACACTATCTTACTAGCCTAGTCAAGTCAGTTTTAAGATAAACAACCAAATCTTATAATGTAGAACATGCTCCACATTTTCCTTAATGAGTCACAATGAATTGATTCTCTTCAGCCTCTTCCTTTGAATTAAATTGTTTTAATTGATATCTAAATATTAAGATATTATAACATTTGCTTTTCATCATCATCGTATTTAATTGCACAAACACTCTTGCTATCCTTAAGATTATCTTAAACTTTTTATTAATAGGCCAGATCAACAATTTCATAAGGATTCTTTGCGTATGAAAGTATGGGATCCCTGATTTGTTTGGATTTGAAGGCGTTTACAGCTTCATCAACATCACAGCTAAGCACTGTAACTATTAGAAACAAATGCAATTTTTACATTAATAATATATTAATAATATTATCAATTGGAATTACTATTTTCTTATATCATTCTTGTTTATCTCCTTACTTAATTAAATTATCTAAGAAATCATCACAATCTTCATCACTATCTCCTGTTTTTGTTTAGATCTTTTGTTCAAACTTAGCAACTAATTACTCATCATCATCTTCACTTTCATCAGATCCATTATCTTTTTTGATAATTTACTATTTTTAATTGATGACTTCTATTTATTCCTATTATACTTATATTTGTTATTATTTTGGTGATGCTGACTATTCTTATTACTATTAAGGCGGATTTTTAACTTATTCTGTAATATAATTATTATGGTTAAATGTCGTTTTTGATACTCTTATTATTATTATTATTATTATTTTGTTATTGTTTTTGTTATGTTTATTTTTCATCTGAATCCTCGTAATCTTTTTTTTCTATTTCATTTCCCAAACTGAATACTTCTTCTTTGGACTTTTATTCATGTTGTTATACTTCCAATCCATCGATAACATGCTTTTCTTTTACTACTAATCCTTTACATTCTTATACAATTTATAATAATAATTAATTAGATGACTTGGTTTCATTACTAAAGGTTTATGGTCTATCTGCAGTTTAGAATGATTTTTAATTTCCTCTTTCAAAAATAAAATCAACAAAAAAATCTTTCTCTGTTTTCATTTATGGACTTTTATCTAATTCCCTATCCCATACTCTAAGTACGTTATCAAATAAAAAGGAACAATTAAACATAACTCTGAATAAAGCCACTCTAGTTTTATTATTCTCAAAGTGTTTGCATCTAACTAATATGTCATCTGAAAGCTAATAGATATTGATATGATTTTACTTCAATTCCTTTGAGATCGAATATGCAACTTAAATCTCCTTATTAATAATTTTTTAGTTCTCCATCAGTCAATGAATTGAAGATAGACTTGTCATTCTTGAACAATTGGATGTATGGTCTGAACATAGTGCAATTTTAGACTTTAGGAATTCCAGATATAACAATTGAAATCAATCTTAAACAAGAACTATTTAATTTCAGACCATTTAAGACATTCCCAACATAAGTGATGTATTAATGCTAAGATGGAAATAAGGCTTAGAAATCTTTTGTGTTGGTCTTTTCACATACTCTTAATAAGCATTCGCCTGGCTAAAATGTTATATTAGATTAAATTACGTAACCAGCACCCATAATCGCCAACAATGATGATATTACCATGATACTTCTACCCCTAGTTTCTTGGCAACACACAATTGCAATGTTGTTCCTATCACTACTTAGAAAATAGATTATATTTTTGCAAATCGTCAATAGCTCGATCAATGGTGGACATGGATATCCTGGATGTGAATGATTGGCAACCTACTTACTTTTTCACTCTACTTAATTGCAAAACCATTCAGTTGTAAACTCTCTTTCTCCAACATTCCAAATATAGTAATGATTCTGATGATTAGTGTTTAAATAGCTCGATAATTTTTCTATTTTATCATTGGATGGATATTCCATCCAAAATAATCTATTGCTTATTGCTACTATGTCGCCTTAAATTGCTTATTTGTTTAATTTATCAAGGGTGTTTGAAGCAATTTATTTTGTGTGAGAGGCCAGGTTTTTGTAGGAGTTTGCGATCCCTTTAAATTTCGGAACCAAAGAATTATACAATTTATCCATATTAATATATAAAATCACTTTTTTTTTGTAAAATCAAGAATCGTATAGCCATATTTTTTCATATGCTTTATATATTTGCGTATACTCATTCCAACGATAACAAAGAAATAGCAGAATAAAAAGGGCCAATATACAGGTATATCCCATATTGGTATGTAAGTACAAAAATATGCAAAGATGACAGAAAATACACTTTTTTACCAAACCTTAAACTCTGATGTTGTTCTGAGCAATGGTCTAAATTCTTTATCATTCAACTCATTCTTATTACTTAGCGTTGTTGGCAATTCCGAAACTTTTCATATCAATTTTAAAGCTTTACAATCATTTTGGAATTAATCATCATCTTCCTCCTCATCTTCCAAATTAACTGGTGGCAATCCAAGAGGAGTAAAGTAGTCAATTAATAGTTGCAACTGATAAACACAGTATATATATGTAACAATGTAAAATCCACCGATATTTTAAATCCTATAGGCATACAATAACATCAAAAGTAGATTGAAAAACCATCTAGACTTCTTATACAAAATGTATCTAATCTATTTAGTATGATCTACCTGTCTATTTTCTTTTGATAATTCACCTTAACTCGATGAATGGCTTTATATATCATTTTTTCTTCAATTTATTCCTCAATTATCATTAATTTTAATTGCAAAATTTTAAGAACTTTTAATATATTTAATTCATTTATTCTATAATCTGGGCAGTTTAATGTAAGCAGATTTGTTGTCAAGTTTGTGTTCAAGTTTAGAAATGTTCTAGATGTACCTTTTGGTAGATTCAGTCTTTAATTGAGACTACGATGATCTCTGATCCAATGATGAAATCCTATAAATAATAATCCTTTATGTATACTTCTTCTATGCATTTCCATTGTTTTATCTAGATAAGTCATAACTTTTCAAGTAGTATTTATCATCTTCATCCTCATCTTCTTCTATTAAATCCTCTGGCTTGAATTCCTCATGTAATAGTAGTTTTGGATCTAATTTATCCAATTTCTCCCAATTCACAACCTAATGAGTATTTGCATCTAAACCAATCTTCCTTAACTTTCTTTCCCTATAGTTACTCGTTTTGATGTAAGATGGCTCAAACATAATTGATTTAGATCGTGATTGATCCATTTATGATATCATTTTATCTCTCAATTCTTATTTTTTTACACTCTTCCATTCTTCTACCAAAATTCTCCTAGATTTGAGTTCATCAGTAGAATAATTTGCAAATCTTTGCAATTACAAACCCTCTGGTTTTCTGAATCCTTACTCATCTTTTGATTCAAATGGGATATTCAAAGATTTCAATTTATTCTTATATTAAGTTGAATCTACTTCCATATATCGAAACAACTTAATTTCTGCCTTTGTCTAATCTTCTTAGTACATTAGTTTAGAGAGTTCCCTCAATACAAGGACAAAATTCATAAATGTAATTTCATTTTGATTTTGATTAACTCTCCTAAATAGTAGATTCTAATATATTATGTATATTGTATACTAGTTCTTTAAATGGCAATATTCTCATATTGTCTTATGGATGATTCCTTGTAGAGACAGGATTCCCTTTAATAGATTTGTTTGCAACTGTATCATTTAAAATTCTATTTGTTTCTCCCTGTTTCGATTAAGTTTTAATGTGATGGACTTTCTCGTCTATCAACCCAAATTATCGACAGAAGATCATAAACTTACCCTCTGTTAGGGTTTAGGATTCATGATTGATTCTCGTGAAATCATCTGATGGACCTCTTACATAGAATATTTTAGAATAGAATTTATATACGTCTTTGAGATGGGATTATATCTTAGACTACGAAAAGAAAGACTCTTCAGTCTATTCAAGTTCTTTAATTAAACTGATCCCACCAAAGTTGCTGACATCATTCGTTATTGGTTCTATTATATTAAATTTCAGTTTTTCTAATTGACCCTCAAGAGTAGATATTATGCGTTTAAGCACGCCTTTGTCTTTTTACTAAACACATTAAGCTTCTATTTTTCTATACCTTTCCAGCTATTTCTCTAAATATTCCTAAATATTTAAGTTCTCGTTTTCAATTAATACTGGGATTTATGGTTATTATTATTATTCATTTTCTTCTTGATTTACATTCACTGCTGAATTTTTTATGATTTATTAATCATTTTTCTATTCATTTTCATCTCTCTATTACTCACTTTCCCCTTCCAATTCTTAATCTTTTGGTATAACTTCATTGTCTTCATTTTTTTGTTAAGACTCCTAATTTTATTGATTTTGTGAAATTTCTCGTTCCCCATCGGTCTCTACTGGATTTTCGTTTTAATTTTCCATGTATAGATTCTAAGTGTATTTTTTATTTTTATTTAATCAATTAATAATATATTGGTCCTAATAGTTTTTTTATCAAAAGCACCAATGAAAACTTTGTTAAATTCAAAGCGAAAAGAATTTAGGGTCCATTGAGAACAATAATGTGTTTTATTATTTAACTACTTTTTTTATAAATAATTTGATAAAACTCAACGAATTTTTTATCCTCTTTCTTTAGACAAATTATCTATTTCATTGGATTGAATTCCCTCTTTCTCTTAGATCGGATCATATTCAACCTATCTGTCACCTCCATTCGCATTAATATATCCGTATTTTTAAATTGAAATTTCTGAATTCCGAGAACTAGCAGAAACAGAATCCTTTCCTTCATCAATAATATAGTTTTCTAAATTTTGAGACATTTAAGGAAGCTTAGAATATTGAGATTTTGCTTTTATCAATTTAATATCTTCTCTATCTATAGATTTCAATGAGTATTTCTAAGTTTAACTTAAAACTATTACTTTATGTGATAAGTCTACCATTTGATATAAAATGGTATTGTATTGAATAAAATTGAGCAATTACTCATTCATCTTTTTATTATAGTTTTCTCCTTACTATATTTTCGAATAGGCTTCTAACAATTCTTCCCCGCTTTATGCTTTAATTTAGGCCTTAAAGAAACGAGAAATTTTAGACAATTGCAACTCAATCGGAACTGATAACAATTGATAATGTAAATACTTTTCGATGAGAATGCATCCATTGGTCCAGACACCTGATTTTTAAACTGATATTTTTCTATGAAAGATCCTTTCATTATTTACCTCTGATAGTCTTTATTGATTTTCTTCAATACATCTTTATGGTCTGTAATTTTTTTATAAATCACAGGTTCAGAGAAACTATTGAATAGTTTCAGTTAGGCATCATCAAACAGAAACAATTTCAATGAATCAATTTCATACAACTTCTTCACAATATTGGATAATTCCAGATCTGACATAATCTTAGACTTTGCTATTTAAGCCATAACAGTTTTCTTGTCGTAATGCTTTTTGCAACAATATTTGAATAAACACATATCACCCAAAATCTTACTTAATTCAATTTGAAGATAGGTTAAAAATGAATAATCTAACTAATTTGAATACAATTAATCTAAACCTTTCCTCTTATCTGTTTTTCCACTTGACTCAAAGCCATCGTTGTCCTTTACAACAGCATTATCCCTAAAATCAAATTTAAACACCTAATTCATGACCTTCACATAAGTTTCATGAGCTATATATATCTTATAAAGAATCTTTGCGAATCCTAAGATTGCCACAGTTAATCCTGAAGCCTAAGACACAGCATCAAGGAACACACTAAAAGGTTCCGTTTTTGAGGCAAAGAAATATTAGGAGTCCGAAGAAGTCCTTAGATAGAAGGCACATAATTCATCTGTTGTGTTCAGTGTCATGGGATATTGTCTTCTCTCTTACTTCTCAACCTTAGAAGATCTAAAGATTCGAGTTCTTGCTTCTTCATTATTTATTAAGGAACTAAACACGTTTTTACTATTAATCAAGTCAATTAGGATTGGTTATAGAAATATGTCTTCTCCATTTGCTATTCCTACATTTAATCTCCAAAATACAATATAAGCACTTTCTTCAGAAGGTTGTGTCATATTTAAGGTCTATTTGATTTTAGAATCCTAAATGAAAATATTAACATTAATGCTACGAAAACTTAAAATTATATTGTTACCCCTTGTTTAACAATCTTTCAATCTCATCAATAGATTTGCAATCCGTAGAATTACTGCACTTAAGGACTGAAACTTTTAAATAGTTGTATGTTGGATCAAAGAATGAACCAGATAATTTGTAGCCTCCATTGAAACATACGAACTTATGTTTCCAATCCTCAGATATGGATTGTGTATTGAATTTAAATTCATCAATGACGTCTGAGGAACATTATGAAATGTTAAGCCTATTTATCTCTCTTTTATATAGGGATGTATTTTACGGCCTTACTTGATTAATGTATTCAACTTTAAATTACAAATATCTATGATTTATATCAGTCACATACGTTTGAAATTCTTAATCGTAATTAATGATTTCTCCGCTTTAGGAATAGGATAACTGTAATAGAAAACGAGAAGTGTTCTGATCTAAATATTAAAAATCACTGGATGTTTATGTTCCTGCATAAATTGATCCGGATTTTGAAATTGAAGAGATAAAGATGCTTATTGTATACACAATCATTAGTGCTAAAATTGCAATTGAAAAAAAACCACCTAAATTCAATATTTTGAGTACCTAGTTTTGTTAGTGATTTCTATCTCTTTGTTACATTAAACTCATAAGGAGTAACGAGCATATCGATATGTCTTAAATACTTTTAGAATTTCGGCATAAAATCTAATTAATTAGAAATAAATTGTAATATTTATTTTAATGAGCAAGCAGTAGTAAAATGGAGTTAAAAATGTGAATGGCCAGGAGCTTTAAACCATGAATAATAGCAAACCAGATTAAAATCATTAAGTAAAAATAAATAGAATAGATTAGGGTAATGATGAATTTTTGAAGTAAAAACTGATTAACATGAATTAACTAAGTTTATAACCATCAGCTCAAAAATAAAGTAAGGAAGTAAATGGTATTGAAAAAATATTAATAAAATCTAGGACAAGGTTCTCAGACTAAAAGTGTTTAATAAAATTGTGAAAACCAAGGATCAGATTAAAATGAGAGTACGAATGCAGGGACCAATTCAAATTTCTAGTTTATGAGCGAAAATGATAAAATACAATAGGCTAAGTCTAAATTAGAAGAAGAAAAAGAAAAAAGTGAAAATTATAAGAGTCTTTACCATCCAAGTTCATACTTGCAAGTACCTTAACATGCACATTAAATATCACAAAATCTTAAAGAAGAAGGTTCTGAAAAAGCTATAACTAATGATAAAGATATTAATTAAACCTTTTAAAAAAGCGAAAAAGATTAAATAGATTAAGTATAAATAAATGCAAAAGAATAGTATGGCCAAAAATTTGTGGAGAAAAAGAATGAAAGTGGTGCCTTTAATAGTTTGAATTTTCCTCAATTATCAAATGCGACAAATTTAGTAATTGCTCAAGTAACATAAGAAAAGCAAATTTCAGATTTTAATGAATAGAATTCAGGCAGCACTGAATTGTCCTCTAATTACGAAAATGTTGAGAAGGATAATTAACCGGGAAATGCAGATTAAAAATAAAATCGTCAATAAGATTCTTAAAACAATAATTAACCCAATTAATAAGGGTAAAATTAGGAAATATATTAAGTATAAATAAATACAAAATAATAGAATTAAAATAAATTTTTAGAAAACAATACTAATTATGTGAGTGTTTTACCTTAAAAAAATGGTTTCATGTAAGAAAATCCAAAATAAGATGCTGAGGAAACTACAAAACGGGAGGAGGAGGATACATTAATTTAAGAGAGCAACAATTAAGAACCTAAAATTTCATCGAACAATAATACTTATAGAGATCTGCTAACGTTTTAATAAGCTTTGTGTATTTAGCTTAAAGAAATGATCAAGTAAGCGAAATAAGATCCAACCAAGAAAATATATTATAATAAGAAAGGGTTGAATCATCCTTAATAGTAAGATAAGCTTTACGAAAAGGAACTATTAGAATTTTTTGAAGGATGGATTTCATATACTGAAATGTAATAAATTAGTAATAAGTAAGATCCGAAGATTCTGAAATAAAATACCGTGGATCTATTGATTTTGAGAAGGAATGTTTAAATAGTTTCATAGAATTCGTTAATGATAAGAAAAATAGCGAATTATAGAAATTAAAACTTTTATTTTAAGATGAGGGCACTCTAAATAATTGGAAAAATATTATGGATTAATTATAAATTAACGACATCTAATTTTTTGTTATGTTGTGTGCAATTAAGCAAAATGAACCATAAAATGAGTTTGCAAAATGCTACCTAGAATGGTGGTTTTAATGGAATCCGTCTTCAGTTTTTACCAAAAAGAATTATATATGATTATGATAAATTCTAAAGAATATTAAATAAAATTGATTTTGTGAATAATTAAAAAAATTATATGCATAATCCTGTAGACTATTATTATTCCAACGATTACTATTTATCATAAATTGCAAATGGCAACTTAAATCGGCTTAATACTTCCTATTCTCCTAAGAAGATTATGATGAGTGTCATCAAAAATGATTGCTAACCAATTATCAAGCAAAAAACCTTTAACTTAGAATCAAAAGAAATACATCCTCATATTATGAGACATAAATTAATTTAACAAACTTTCACTAAATTTGCAGAAACTATTCTTAATGTCACTAACTGTTTTGATAGCATTACAAACACAGCCCCAAAAACAGATAAGTTTGCTTAAAAATTGAAACATAAAATAATAACTCCTTCTATTACTTCACCTCAGCCTCATAATCATGAAATACACAGAACTCCAGGCAGACTCCACAAAGGGGTTTTGCTTAAAAATCTTGATAATTCAATAAATTATATTGATAGATCATATATTTTAGATCATAAACAAGAATTTGGAGCCTTGTCGATGAGTCCAAAACCTAGGATTATTGATCGTCGTTCTGAATTATCTAGGTAAAAACATAAGCAAATATCGAATACTTCAAATAACACAAGCTAAAATAAAGATTTATCAAAATAAATGATTGTTAGAAAATCTCGCATAAATAAGGAAATTTTCAACATTTCTCTTAAGTAAACTGCTTCCAACTTGATTAATTATACTATTGAAGCAATGAGTGTTGATTGTTTTTACACAAAGATTAGTCTAAATCATAATAATAATTTAGTTTTTATTTAATTTGAAAATGTTTTGGGATATGATGAATAAAGTTACTTTGGATTGCAACCCGATTTTATTACAAGCAAGCAATACAACGAATATATAGTTTTGAGAGATCATTACTTTTAGAGGGTTTCATCTTCTCAATCCTTCTATATACTAAAAAATTTCAAAGAATTATTGAGCTCTATTTCTCGTGTGTATTAAGTAGGTTTATTTACAGTACAATACCCTTAATTACTAAAAGAATTTCTATAAGAAAGAAAATTAAAAGTTAATTGTGGATTTTAAATTGTAAATTATAAAATTGATACTTTTGTAGTAGATATTACTTAGGTATTAACTAATCTTTAAATACTAACAACCGATTTATTAATATTAATCTAACCATTCCAAATATTAAATAAATAACAATCTCATAGTTGTGCTAATTCAGCAATTCCTTATTATGAATATCACGGTTAAAGGTTCTTTTTACAGATGAAAAAAAGTCCGATTAGAATTTTATTGATTCAATACAAATTTGATTGAAATGAAAGATTGAAGCCTTATTAAACAAATTAAATATTGAAACTGTGCCATTTTCAGAGAAAATTCATCCTAATAACTGCAGATTATTAGCCTTGCCTCAACTATCAATGGAATCTCTACTAAAATTAGACGAATACAGCAAAGGATTCGTCCAAATTAACTATTTTATTGAGCAATTTACGTTAGCATCATAAGGTGAAAGTTACTTTACAAAATTTATTAATAAAAGCTAGAATAGAATGAAATTTCTTGATTTTTTGACATATTTTAGATCATAAAAATAAAAAATATAAAGACAGTTATTTTTTATAGATACCTTAAAGATTTAAGAAAAAAAGTTAGACGCAATTAAAATAAAAAAGAAATAATTAATCTAGAGAATGATAGAGAAATTTAATCATTATCGATAAGCTGAATATTATATAAATGACTTGATGTATAGAAATAAAGAGATTTTTAAGAAAATGAGAAATTATAATTAAGAAAACTTAAACAATTTGCATAATCTATAATAAGAACTTTCTCAATAGCTAATTAGATATAATTATTGCGAAATGTTTGTTGATACAACATACTACTTAGCTTATTGATATATATATGCTTTTTTTGTTAATACTCATTTATTTCATTTCCTAAACAATCCATTTCTGATGTCTGGCAAGAATTCTTGTAATGAAAGTTCCAATCTATCATCCAAAGTGTTAGAACAAACAATTCTACTGTTAGCACAACTCAAAACAACTCCTCCTAAACTATAAAATGTTTATATCCTAATTTTACATTGGTTTACCACCCTTCTCTGTTAGATATTGACTCTAATTAATGCTCAATGTGGTCTTGAAGTCTTTAGTTGTCTCTCTCTTTATGATTACAGTGAATTCTTCTTAGCATTCTACCAAAATGGTTCTGATGAGTTGCACATCCTATTCCAAACATGTCAATTCGATTCTGGGCTCAAGCAATTTAATCATTCCTTAGATAATCAAGTTCTTCAACAATTCTTTGTAGACACTCTAATCTTGGATCAATTTTGTCATCTTCTAACGAACTTCCTCCTTCAGTCTTTAAATTAACTCAAAACGTGCTTGCATTTTGGACAATCTTGATTGATTAATTTTAGATGATCGTTGACTACACCTACTCAATATCTTTACATTCTCTTTTCAATTGTGTATGACTCAATCTTCTTTTTGTATTCTTCGGTAATTCTTTCCTTCTATTAATTGAGTAGCTTGTTCTTTTCGATTCTGAACTATTGAGCAGCCATGTCTTTGATTTATTCAGCCTTCTCATTAGCCTAAACAAATAAGTTGTTATCAAAATTACCTCAGCTTTTATGGCATTGACCATCTTCTTAACTCTCTCTTATGGATTAAAATCTGCCATGTTATTTAATTTATGAATAAAATACCAATCAATTCAGCCATTAAAGATGACTCGATCAAGTACCTCTAAATCATACGAGAGAAGGAGGAGTCAATTCAAGCACTTTAAACTATAAACGATTAATTGAGATAAGATTTAATTCAACTTTAAACCCAACTTGCAGAATCTTAAAACACTAAAAGTTACAAACACTAGAAATTAGAGGAATCCAATTAACAATTAAAAGTGATGTTAACAGAGACTCAGAATCTAGTATTGCAATATCAAAGTGATATCGATATCCATCATTAAATCATAGAACAAATAATCAAATCCACTCAAATCTATAGATTTAATCAAAAAACAACCATCCCTCAAATTCTCAATTTCTTAAATCAAGAAATCTTTAGTCAAGACATTGTCAACCTCTGGAATGAATTAAAATAAATTCTAAAGTAAGCCATAAGTTAGATAAACTGCAAAGTCTCCTCTCCTTAATTAAGAGAAATATTTACAAAGTACTATAAGAATTACGAAAATCAATATCATCCCCTTTCAACAATGTCAATGTTCGAAGAAATCATTTACATGTTAAATGAAAAGGTATCCCAATAAATTGAAACACAAGTAATGAATTATTCCGATCAGTTCACCCATTAAATAAATAAGATCAATCTATTCGAAACTTCAATCGTCCTAATCAATTTTGAGGAAGATCAACTTAAAAAGAAATTGAAAAATTAACAGATCTAAATTATTCAACTAAAAGAAGAATTAGAATAGTAGTCTAAAATTAACAAAAATTTTGAGGAGTAAATCTAAACTTTCACCATGAAGAGTTCTGAAAGGAAACCTTTTGTTGAAATATTAAGTGTAAAGGATGTTAGTTCCTCTTCAGAAGACGACAATATTGAAATTCTAAGATTAAATAGTGAATTAGAATAAAAAGATACACTTATCTAAAAGCTAAAATAAACGATTTCAAATTAACAATTAACAATGGATAGAGTAAATATAGAGAATTAATATTGGGATTTAGTTATTAATTGTGATGAGGATAGTCTATTCCCATTAATAAATTAAGGGTGGACATTAAATTTTAAATAAGATTACGGGCTCTCCAATTTTTAAGTATTTTACTCTTTTCTTGGCTTTGATAGTTCATATTTATAATTTATTTTAGAGAATCTGTTCGTTAATGACTTTTATTTTTAAAAATTAGCAGATCAGACATACTTATAATTAGCAAATGATTAACTAACCTATTTAAAATCTATATTTTGTAATGATTATAATACTCTTGTTTAAACAAAGGTGTTACATTAATTAGTGAATAATTTTTATGAAACAAGTGAATTGGTGGAAGGATAACAAATGTTAAATGAATTTTGGATTAAATTTTCTTTAAGTAATGGAATATTATTTTTGTGTTTAAAGAATTGTAATCAATAAAACTTAACTTTGTTATAGTTGGCAATTAATATTCAAAATTAAATTGAATAGACTTCAGTGTTAATGGTAATTTTTGAAGAGGAATACACAGAGTCCGATGTTGTTATGAAAATGATTTAATAGTATGAATTTGTGGGAGTGGATGATGAAATAGATGAATAAAAGCAGAATATTCGTATTGCCATGACAAGTGGAGATAATTATGATTTTAAAGATTTAAATAAGAAAATGGCAAAACAAAAATTAGATTACGTATAATAATTGAATGACTTTATCAAACATAATTTAGATGTCTATTTTAAGAAATCAGAGCAATCTAAGTTGGAATTCAACAAATCATTGTTATCTGAGAATGTATTTGAAATGAAATTGGTGTAAAGTCAAGAATCAGATTAAATAAAAATGTAGACCCATAGTTAAGTATAAGTGATACAGAATGATGAAATCATGATCCACAAAATATCAGATAGCCAATATGATATATTTTTCTCTGAAAAGTTGTAAGAGGTCAGATTAAAAAGCTATTCAGTCAATAATTAAGGTTTGATTATAAAATTGAAATGCAATTTTGACAATGACAATCTGACAACTCGGTAATTCATATTAAAATCCATGTATATCAAAGAAGATTAAGGAGAGATATCACACACAATCTTTGACAATAAGTTGATTTTGTAATTATGATTATGTTATTAATTTTGACTTTTTAAGTGTGTCACAACAAGGTGATCATTATATTGGAATGTAAGTATCAGAATGAATTGAAAAAAGCAATCTTCTCCATCTTCATAACTGGAGGGCAATGTTTGATTATTTTTAATATATTTGCTAAATGCAAACAAATCTTCAAGAAAATAAATCTTGAGACATCTAATTCATTGCTATTGTAAGAGAACAATCTGTTTTAAGAGTTTGCAAAGTTTTGAAGCAGTATGATATGATACTTGGAAAAATAATAAATAAAACTCATTTTTGTGATTTAGGTATACTAGTCCCAATCAACATAGGTAGTTTTCTATGAGCAATTCATTTTGAGGTTATTTGAGAAAACTTTCACTATCTTCAAAAGTTTCTGATTCACTTTTGATCAAATTAACATAAATTAAAGACTGCGATTAAGATATGTTTTCTTTCCATTAGGTGATGCATTTATTCTTTGAATATACTATTGGGATATTTCTAAAAGTATTACTTTAAGATCGCTTATCTATTAATGCTAGAATGGTTTGTTCTTGCTCAGCAGCAGCAATCTACATTTGATTCAAGGAGTCATAATGCTTCTGAATTCTAAGAATGTTGCCTCTCTTCTTTTTGATCTTTTTAGAAGGTTTGAGCTAAAAGAAGCACTCAGATTCATCGTCTTCAATCATTTATTATTTTAATGATTAATATCTCTAAGTATATCTAAAGGTATTTAAGTCGATATGATTTGGGAATATAAGCAAATAATGCATATTATGATTGCATATGACTTCAGGAATCCTCCTGATTATTTGATTTGATTCTTTGATCATGGGTTTGGCAAGAGACGAAAGATATCAAACAAATATGATGAAATATTTATATATATTTATGCAAATACTAATATTTTCATATGATTGCAATCATTTGAAGAAATATAATTTATCCTAAAATGAATATAAATGATTTGATATACAAATTTAGCAAACAATTCCTTACTCTAACCTGAATGAGTGGTAGAGTTGTAGATAAGATGCAAATAATATCCAATTTCCTCTTTGACTCTCTCTTGCCACAATGGATATTCCTTCAATTGATCCAAAAGATTGATGTACTTGTTTATGGCTTCCTCCAAGTGATGTTCATAAGTTAAGGTTGTATGCTCACTTCTGAACCAAGTATTGTGAGTGGCGATTTCTTTGGTTAATTCCAAATAGAGTGATCTGTATTCCCATGTTGCTCTGTGTAAAGTCAAGATGAAGGAGTAGAGGTCTTCAAATTGAACAAACTTATTTCTTGCCAATTCGTATTATTCCTTTTCACTTTATTCACATTGAATAAATAAATAGTTACAATGATTCAAGTCTGGGAGTCCAGTTTCTAGCTATGTGAGAGTAGAATCTGCATTCATAATAACTCATTGGGTCTCTTTCCAGGAATCCTTCCTCTGGGTCTTGGAACCCAGCCTTGCACATCTCAGTCATTATTCTATCCACCTACACTAAAAATCAATAGACACAAGCCTTACATGAGTAGTTGATGACTCTGCTCTTAATGAAATATGAAGCAAATCTTGTTACGATGGACATCCTTTATTATAATTAATAATAAATTAATATATTTACAAGACGAGAAAGCTCTATGTTTCAAAATTATTTCTGATATTGTTTTTATTAATTTAAGGATATTTTTATAATGGGTTCAGTCTGCTCAGCATAAAAGAATCAATCGAAATTGCACACTTAAAAAAGAGAATTAAAAACTAATAGTTAACCTTATTTAGAGCCTCAATCCATTGTTGGTCAACCCCCGCCTTTCGAAAACAAACTAGACTATGTCCTTGATCAATAAGTCAAGGATTTATTATAGCTATTTAAAAGGTTCTGTATGTTTTTGGATCTTGTTGGTAATTTAGATCAACTCCCATAACATACTAGAGAAAAAGTCAACAGTTGCATCATTGTTAAATAAAATGTCTCTATTATTATACAAAATACAATAAAAAGAGTTATGAGGGAATAATAAATCATAAAACGGATCGATGAATCAGATTATTATCTTATATATAATGATCATAAATTTGCAAGTGCCCTCAATCAAATGATGTAAAAACTGTCTAATATTATACTTGCCGATCTTAAACCTGATGAGGATTTTCAATCAGCGTTCCCTATTTTGGCAGTATCTTTTGAGGAGGAAGCCCATAAAATTATTTCAACTGTGGAGAAAATAAAGAACATTTAAAATATTGCTATGCGAAAGGGTAGTTCTTAACATTCACTCTCTATTAATTAATTATAACAAAAACAAAAATCTTCCTAATAATGAAATAAAGTTATTTATTTCACCATTCAAACTTTACATTGATATTATTAATAACTTTCTCTATCATTGGGTCGATTCATTGGAGATTTGTGGTCAATCTGTGAATTGTTATCAAATTAGTAGTTTGAGATTGTTTTGGGATTTATAAATATTATAATTTAATTTGAAATCTGTAATTGCATTTAATAATTATACATTTCTTAATTATATGTTTAAGTATCTTTTCATTCTTGCTTTGCTTAAGAAATTTTCGAAAATTTATTGTATTAATATAAAAATATTAAATTAACTGTTAATGGATAACATGGATAATTGTAGTGTGGCAAGCTTTAATGAGAAGGAAATAGAAAACAATTTGAAAGACTTATTGGAGCGGGTCTTATTAAAAATAGAGAATTTCATTGAAACCAAAGAGGAATTGAATTAAGTGGAAGCTGAATTAAAAGACTATGAAAGTTTGTCTCATTTGATCGGTATAATCAAGGCAGTTTTTACAAACCTTATGATGAAAGTGGATAAGAAAATATCGTAAGTAGTTAATTAAAATATTAACAAAGCAAATTCGAGAAGTAACTTGATCCAAACCGTTCAATGACCAAAAGTTTGAGGTCGGATGAGGAATACGAGAAGTTAGAGCAAACATTAATCAAGTATGAGAGCGAAATCAGAAATCACATCAGAGTATCTTGTTCATCATATCTAGATTGAATAATAACTCAAGTTATATGCAGAGTCTATTCAAAATAAGTTAGACGAGAGTGAATCAAATAGAGTTGAGCTTCTTGAAACCACGAAGAAGTTGATTAGTGTATTGATTTCATTACAATTATAGAATTTAAAAAGAGAAAATTAAACTTATCATGAAACTTAGCACAAATTAAACATGGAGATTGTTAGCTTAAAATAAATTATTAATAATTTAGAAAAAGAGAATAGGAGGAAATCCTAAGACTTCAGTTATAGAGATAATTTAAAGCCTTATTCAAAGAAAAACCAATAACCAGTTATTCAACAATTACAATTTTAAAGTAGATTTTTCTATTATATTTTCAGATTAAAGAAATTAAAAATCTTGTTCTGAACACAAATTGAATTCTTAAATCAATCATACCTCCTTCACTCTTGAAAACAATGAAATACCAATCAAATCCTAACCCTCTCTAAAACAAAACTATTACAACATAATCAATTATGGAAATTAAGCCAACAAAGTAGATGTTCTTAAGGTTATTCAATAAAAAGATTTGAACAAAATTTATGGATAAAAATTAAAAAGCAAAAACAATTCACTCTCTACAATTCAAGATATAATCCAAAGTATTTCAGTACAAGACAGAAAAAAAGGAATCATTAGCCAACCAGTTTCTAAAAATAGTTCTCAAGACAATAGTTAAATCCAGAAATATAAAGGTAACCCATTTACTCATAAAATATAGAAACATGTGATTAGAGTAGAAGTAAGAGTTCAAGAAGAGCTAACATAGGCACTAAGCAAATTTAAATTGAATCTCAGATAAAATTAACTAGTTGATTATAAAATCTTTAAATTATTTTGCATTATTCATTCAAGTTCTATATCCGATATATTAAGTAAACTCTTATTTTCTGATTACATTGGTCTTCATCGAATAATTTACTTAATAATCTCACATATCTTATATAAAAGTCTATCAAATTAGGGATGTTTTCATATGTCCTATTTTGGTAATAGTAATAACATTTAAAATAGATAATAATTATTGGAGATATATTAAACATTCTTTTCTCATAATTTTAAGTATATAATTTGTGTGTATTTATATAATAATATTAATGGCTCAATAATAAGTGTAAAGGTATGATGCTGATGAAAATTTGTCCAAATTTCTTAACAAGGAATTAGGCAAATCAATCAAGTTCTAGAAGAAACACGTAATAATAAAATTTAATGGAGTAGGAGAAAGAACTCAACAATTTATTAGCTTACCAACAAATAATATAGGACGAGAAATTAAAGAATGAGAATAAATTACATCATATGTTTTATAAGGAGAAACTGATCGATCATTAAAAAAAACAAAAAGAAGACTATGTAATAATTCATCTTATTTCAGCTTAAAGAGCAGAAGGTCAACAAGGATCACTAATTTCTATATAAATAAAAAGAAAATGACTATATCAATTCTTTAGATGCAAGTTGGTGCTTTTATTAAGATTATTCTCCATCAAAAGATATGAAACCATTGAAAGTAGATGCTGAAAGAGAGAAGGTTCTTCGATTCTTATTCAAACAACTCTAAACAACCACTGATAATGTAGAGAGAGCACTGATAAAAAAGAAGATTAACAAGTTTCGTGATTCTGAAGTATAATCTGTCATAATTTTATAGATTTCTAAAAAGAAATTAGAGTACATAGATCATAAAATAGAATACGCAAAATAGGTCAGAAGCGAATCTCTCGATCGTTCTATTGATAAGATCAGAATGCATGATATGCATATTATTGATGTTTAAGAGAAAAATAATCTTATAAATTAGGAGAAATAATCATATTACAGTGACAAAATAAATTAGATTGAATAGAAGATATAGATGATAGAGAAACAATAACAACGTAATAGATAAAACAGATTGAATGTTGAATAATAAAAGGATGAGTATCGTCAGGCAGTAAGATCCAACTCCCAAACTCTAATACATCAAAAGGAATTACTAAATCAAAATCATTTTAGTGAGAAAGTTTATAAATTAAACTTCCTTGTGGATCAGAAATAAAAATTATTGAAATAAAGATAAGACTTATTGGATGCATTGAATCAAAAAAGAGTAATGGCTCGATAATCTTTGGATGATGTTAAATATCCTCAGATAAACTCGAATAATTATAAAGCAATCAATTTTTGAATTTACATATCTCAAGTAAATCAAAATTAAATATCATCATTATTATATTATTTTCTAATTGCAAAAATATCATTAAATTAATAAGCAATTTATTATTATTATTATAACCCAATATTTTAGTAATTATGTAAGGATGATCTTGTGGATAAAATTGAAATCATAGTAGTTATCCACCATGTATAAATCAACTAAATTGTTAATTAATAAAACAAATAGACCTATTTATAATAATAAAAGACTAAGACATTTCGAAAAAATAATTAATAGTACTCCATTCTACATTTTTTATATATTTTAAACATCAAACTTAATATAAATAGTAATTCAATAAATTTATCAATGCTTTACTCAAAGAGCGCTAGTGTTATCTAAAGCTTTGACCTTCTTTCCATCTTTCCAGATTCCTTCCTTAACGAGACCATCGGGGAATATATATTTACCTTTTCCATGTTATTTTCCATCATACCATTATCCTTCATACTTCTTTCCATCAGCCCATGTGTATGTGCCATAACCATCCTTACGATCTTACTTATATTCACCTTCATATTTTCTACCGTCTTTCCATGTATAGACTCCTTTACCATGCATACAATTATTAACCCATTAACCAGTGTATCCTCTTCCATCAGCCCAAAAATAGGTGCCAAATCCAGTTATCTTATTATCATACCAATCTCCATCATAAAATGAACCATCTGGCCATTCATATTTTCCTTTCCCTTATTTCTTACCTTCAAAATACACACCTGTATATTTGGAACCATCAAACCAGGCTTCCACACCATAGCCATGTTATAAATCACTCTTCCATTCTCCTTCGTACTTTGATCCGTTTGCATGTGTATAAACACCATATCCATTTGCTTTATCGTTTTCCCATTAACCATCAAAGGTGTCTCCATCGACATGATAAAATTTCCCTTTGCCATTTGCATGACTTTATTTCCATTCTCCGATATATTTGGCCCCATCAGCCCAAGTTTGAGTGCCCATTCCTTCTCTTTATGTCCCTCTCCATTAACCTTCATATACTGCCCCACTTTTAAATTTATAAGCAGGACGTGTTTCTAATTCAAAAGAGGAAGAATTTTTTGGGAGCGTGATTGGTTCAACTTATTCTCCTAGATAATTTTTTTTATTGTCTCTTTTGACAGAGCTTTTCAATGATTTCTTTTTTCTAACCAAATAACCTCTCCAAACTTTTTGTATTTAGATTGCTGCTTTATTTTGCTTTGATACTTTATTTTATAGCTCTTATGTTTCAGTATCTTTTTTAGTTTCTTTTTATTAAATTTTAGCATATGTTTGTTTAATGCTTTATTTAGAACCTGATCTTTTGCTTTTCAAACTATTTGGATCTGATTTTGCGATCTAAAATTAAAAGGAGTCATACAATAATTTCAGTAGCTACTTATTCTTTTAATTATTGTTGGCATTAACACTGAGAAGCACATTAATTTCCCATAGAAAATATAAATTGATAATTTTTAATATATAAAAATAATATGGTTAGATTATTCATTTATCATGACAAGTAAACTTTCTTCATCTTAGTAATCTTTTCTCGATCGATAGGACAGTGATTAATTTATTTCGAACAATCCTCACAAACGCAAATGTGTCCACATGGGCTCATGATCATGGAGTACTCTTTTTGCATGCAAATCACACAAATTTTTTATATCATTGAATCTTTGTATAACGAAATTTATTTAAGAGTTTTAACTAGTTGATTTTCTATCTTTTTTATGTCTTCAAAATTTTACTGCTTCAGAATTTCTAGATCTCCTTCATATATTTTTAATTGCAATTTCATCATCTCATTCTCCAATTGCAACTGATTGACCCTGTTCTGCTCAATCTATAATTGATATTGCATTATGCAATTTTGCTATTGGAATGCTAAGGCCTTTTGGGAGCTCGCCCTTTGATCGTATGGCAGGAGTGGCTTTGAACTTAGGTTTTCTTTAAATAGTCTAATCACTCGAAACAACTATTTATGAGATAAGGTTATTTGATCCTATATGGAATTCCCAATGATGTCTAAGCACTGGGAGTCAACCAGGTGCTATATATCTTCGTTGGTTTGACAACTTGCGATCTCCTACAACAGAATATCATCATCATTTTCAAGCATGAATGTTGGGTTCTTAATTAAAATGCGAGAAACTAAATTATTTTATGACTAAATCTAAATCAATTCTTGAAATTAAGAGATAATAAATAAGTTGGTTTTTGGGGTTGTTTTCATCATCGTCGTTATATCCATTAGCTGTATAACATATATAATTTATAAACTGTATGATTTCGTCACTATATTTATATAATTAATGAGCAAAAGTTTAGGAACTCCGATAAAATTAGTTGTTATAGGGGATGGCACAGTGGGCAAGACTTGTGCCCTTTTGACGTACTCTAAGAATTTTAATTAAGTTACACTACTGGTAAATTCCCTGAAGACTACATCCCCACCATCTTCGAGAATTATAGTGCATCCATCACCATTGATGGCAAGAAGGTCAATTTAGGTTTATGGGACACTGCTGGTTAGGAGGATTTTAAATAAATTCGACCTTTGAGTTATCCCAATACAGATGTATTTCTATTGTTTTTTGCTGTCAATGAATAATCATCATATATTAATGCCTAATAGAAAGTAAATTTAGTTTTATATGCACTTCAAGTGGTATCCTGAATTGAGAACAGCCTTAAATAATGTGCCTATTATTATAGTTGGCAGTAAAATTGATTTGAGACAGAACGATAACAAATGCGTGCAAAGAGACTCAGTATACATATTCTTATTATACAATCAAAGGCCAAAAGAATGGCAGACTAATTGGGGTGTCCCTATTTGGAATGCTCAGCTAAGGATAAAATTGGGCTGAACGAATTATTTGAGGAGGCTGTCAGAACTGCATTGAGATCGAAGAAGCCAAATCGAGCTTAGGAAGAGAGTAAATAAAATAAGGACAAGAGCTGCCAATTAATCTGAATTATTAATTTTATTATCAAGAAAATTTAATATTATTAGTAGTAAAATCGAATATGACAGAGGAGCATTGCGATTATATGTTCAAGTTCATAATCATTTGCAATGGCAACAGTGGTAAAACAAGTCTCCTATATCATTACATTCATGGAACATGTAATTTATAGGATCAAATAAGAAATATCTAATGTAAAATAGACATTGGGTGTTGAGTTTTCATCCAAAATAATGCAAATCAATCAAAAAAAGATTAGAATGTAAATGTGGGATACAGCAGGTTAAGAGAGAATATAGAGCATTGACATAAGGGTATTATCGAGGAGCATTAGGATCTCTTTTAAGTCCTCGACATCACTGAGTATGCATATAGAAAGTAATTTAGTACAGCATCCTTTGAAGCCTTGCCAGAATGGATTAAATATGCAAGAGATTACTCAAAACCTTCAGTTTAAATTATTATTATTGGAAATAAAGCTGATTTGGATAAGGAGAGGTAAAGGTATTGTTTAAATTGAGAACCATTTCTCAATAATCTGCAAAATAGTTTTGTCTAGAAAATGAAGTTCAATACATTGAAACTAGTGCAATAGAATTTTGGATTTGCTCCAATAAGGATTCAATGATTCCAATTTGATTAAACCTAAATTTTTACCCACTATTAAGAGTAATGAATAGCAAAATACATAATGCAATTGTTGACTTCTTTTTGTTATTAATATCTAAAATTCGTCTATGAATAAAAATACGTAATATGTTTAAATATTTTCAAATTTTTCTATTTAAAAAGAATAAGATTGGCTGTCTCTTTTTTATATATAATTATATATATATATATCATAACTGATATCCTACTCAGAGGTTTTCAACGTTACCACCTTCATCTTCAAGTTCTGAGGTCCACAATGTTAAGTTGTCTCTGATGAGTTACATGATGGTTGTGGCATCCTTGTATTAATCTTCTTAGATTTATTCAATGTCGGCGATGGCATCATCGAAAGCCTAGAGAGGATTAATTAAAACTATTACTGATTTAGCTAATTAGCAAGCCTTGGCGGCATCATTCAAAACTTCATAATAGAAAACGGAGAAATTCAAAGCAAGTCCTAATCTGATTGGGTTTGTTGTCTTTAATTCAGAGTTAGCAACTTAAGAAGCAGCTTAGTAAGCAGCAAGTGCTCCATCAGCGGCCTTCTTGTGTTGATCACCAGTGGCGTATTCAGAAATGTATCTGTGATAATCTCCTTTCATCTTGTGGAAGAACACCTTGGCTTCTGGGGTTGAGGCTGTTTTGATTAAATGGCTATCGATCAAATTAAGGATATCATTGCAATATTGATTAAGCTCCTCTTCAATCTTCTTCTTGTAGCTTCTGATCAAAACAAGATTCTTTTAGGAAGCTGGTTAAGATTAAGCCTATGAAACTAATTAATTTATATACCTTTCCTTCTTCTTTGTTTTCGATGCTTGACAAAACTCTCCAAGCTGTTCTTCTTCCACCAATGCTATTTTTGTAAGCAACAGAGAGAAGGTTTCTTTCTTCAACTGACAATTCTTATCCATTCTCAACAACTTATTTGATGTAATTGACCATATCTTCAAATCTCTCGGTTTATTCTGTCAATTTTGTCATGTAGATGAGTTCCTCCCTTGTGCTCATTTTGGATATTTAAAATTTAAATTTTTTAATTATTTCCAGAAATTTAGAAGTCCCTTAAATACCATAAAATTCGCACTAAATCCAAAAATTATTTAAATATATAAAATAAAACAGTAGTATTCTATCTCTTTGTTTAACCATCTAATGTTTGTTTCCTTACAACTCGTTTGTATAGAATCCTGATCATTCTGACAGATCCTGGAGTATATGATATTCATTATCTTTATTCGGTCTTTAAAAATAAAGGAGATATTGGGATCGATAGTAAATCACATGCTATAGAACAGGTTGATGGTATGTTTCAATGTGAATTGACATTTATTTTAATAAATTGATTTATCATGACTTAAAGATATTGGATGAATGTTCACATTAATGAAGTTTATCTTATGTTTTATTTATTCGTAAAGTGAGAAATGTATAACTGTTGATTATGATAAATAATTTATATAAATGGAATAATTTAATGGAAAACCTTCGGTAATTTATATGTCAAAATAAAGGATAACATTTTAATCACATAACCATTAACCAAACAAAAGTATCCAGCACTATTTCATGATGAGAGGTTTGGAAAAGACTTTGAGTCGAATTACTCAAAGCTTTAGGAAATTATGGATGTATATTTATGTTATGACTTTAGAACTTGTAAGGGAAAGTTGAATAAATTGTCAAGAGCTAAGAAGATGATTTCATGAAAGCATATAAAGATCAAATGAATGAATTGCAAGTTGATTTGAAGGCAATGAAAAGAAAAATTGATGAAGAGTCATTAAAATAAAAAGCTGATGAGAAAAAACGAATTTTAGAAGAAGAAAGAGATTACTTTAGATAAGAAGCCCTCAGATTAGATAATTTGAACAAAGAATAGCTGAGAACAATTGAAGAATTAAAGTTCAAGTTAAAAATCACAATCGAAGAAAAAAATTATTATGAAGGCTTTGTAATAGGTACAGCTATACATTTACTATCATTAAGATTCAAAGAAAGAGAACAAAGCATTGAAATTCGAACTCTTATAATTATATAAATAGAAAATGGAAGATTAAAAAGCCTTAAATAGAATACAATAACAATAATAAACACAGTAAATTACCAAATTAAATTCTAAAAAACAATCTGATAATAGACCATTAACTTAAGAAGGAATCAGATCAGAAGCCAATTTATTCATTAAGGATGATTTTAATTCTGAATTTCTAAAAAGAGAACAATCTTCAAAAGGAGGATTCAGATCATAACTATCTACTAAAAACAATGATTAAGCATCAACATAATTTGACTTTTTTAGAAGAGAAATCTCTACCCAATAATAAAGCAGATTCCATCCAGAAAATTAAATGGTATTCTTTTTATATTACTCTTAGTTAGAAGAAAGAAATAATTAAATTGCAGAATTAAAGTAATTGTTACAAAAAGAAAAGTTCTTATGTTAGCAATTAAAGTGTGAGTTGTAAAAACAGAATTCTTAAAGAGGAGAACTTGAAGTTGTGTTACTGGATTGTGTGAATTAACTTAAGAAAGATATTGCATCTAGGTAGACAGTTTAAAAATAACCATTTTTGGGTAACAGTAATAAAACCCCCAAAGTTGCTGAGTAGATTGCCTTTGAAGACATTGACTATCGATAATTTACTCATTAAGATAAAAAGTAATAATTTTTATTCTTAACAAAGAGCACTTCTCAAGAAATTCTTAAGCTCCGAATAATTTTTAGATTAAATATATTAACTTACCTTCAATAGTCAAATGGCTAGCACATCTTAATTAAAGCTTAATGAGAAGTGGAAACAAGATGCAAATGATGCTACCAAGAAATTCAATAATTTTAAAATATATAAATTTAGAAACATCACGAGCTAACGTATTATTTAATTCTAAACTAGCTATTGTAAAATAAGTGATATCGAAATAAGAATAAAACATTTTGTCAGAATTATAGGAAAAAGTCGATTAAGGATAAGAACTAGTGGATCAAATTGTATAAAATTGATTCTTTTTATCATTGATTTTGATATTGATATTTTCAAATATTAAAGGCCCATTGGGAATTATTTATTCATTATTCTTAAAATCATAAAACGATTTAAATCTCACTAAAACACTATTAATTTTAATTATTTTGTATTTCCAGCACCCCTACTCTACCAAAAATGAGAAGATTATAAAACGCTTTCGGCTTACTGCAATCATATTTTTCTGAAATTTGAAAGAACTAACTAAAATAATATTATACTTCATTTGAACTTAATCTACCATGTTTTCCATAAGTACTTTGAATATCTTCTATCAAAATTTAATAAAGCCTATTTTCTTGCTCCTATTCACAATTTTTTGAAGGAGTTTACGAAAAGCACTCAAAATTACTAAATTCTGATATATTTTATATGCTCAAGGAACTCTATCCTTAATTCTGTAATTTAGGTTTCTTATGATCTGTTTCTGTTGTCAGGTTATCGAAAATTAAAAAATTATGTTCTTCTTAAATTTTTCTACTTAAAATTAATTGTACTTCTGATTAGAATCTTAGCAAAATGAAATCTTATTAATTAAACCAATTAATTCATCTTCATGTTTCCAAAATTCTGGTTCAAGTTATAAAAAATTAACCTACAAACTTAAGTCATGAATTTTTTCTTTATGCCTCATAAAGGTCTATAGATTATTTTTAAATAACTCATCAGTATCTTCTTTTATTTTTATATCTAATTCAGGAGTTTTTTTTAATTAAGCCATTTTTGAATTTCTATTTCTATTTTTGATTAATTTATCTTCCTTATTTGTATTCTTCTTACTTACTTTCTTTGTTTCTCTACTAATTTCTTATTTTTATTCAGCTTCCTAATACTCTATATCTAGATTCTCGGCATAA
This sequence comes from Paramecium tetraurelia, assembly GCF_000165425.1. Classification (NCBI taxonomy): domain Eukaryota; phylum Ciliophora; class Oligohymenophorea; order Peniculida; family Parameciidae; genus Paramecium; species Paramecium tetraurelia. Next base: position 106,715 of record NW_001799133.1, on the reverse strand, counting down.
TCTACTTCTTCTACAAATTCATCATCATCTTTATTATTCTCTGATTGTTAACCATTAAAATTATAAACAAGTTACTGTTTAGATTGCTATAAAGTATTTGATTTTTTCTTGATTTTCAATTCTTAATTTTTTTTATTCAAAATATCAGAGAGTGAACATTTCTGAATTTAAGATAAATCCATAACAACATTATCAATTTCATATTCTGTTTATTACTAATTATTTCTTTTCAGTAATGCATACATATTGATTGGGGTCCTTTATTTCTCAACTAATTATAATTTTTCTGCTGCTATGAGGTTTCTTGGATTGTCTTTTATAGTAAATTAAGGTTAATCATCATCATAGCTTTCTAAACACTTTTCCTTAAGTTTACTTTGTTTTCTCTTTTTTTTAATTTCTTTATTTTCTTATTAATCCTCACACTGATCAATTAATGAGCTTTAAAGTGTTTCAATATTTTTCTTCAAAAATTAATGTTATTTGAGATAAATTATTGCTAATTCTGATAGATATTAGCTGCATTCTCTAAAGTTTGATGCAATTTAAAATTAAATTTCACATTATTTAACAAGTTTCATTAGATTTAATTGAGAAGCTTATTATTTTGATATTTTTGTATTTGTATGTATTATTTAAAAGGGTTTTTTCAAATCGCTTTCTTGAAGCTCTTCTTCGATCATATTAATAGTATTAATATTTGGAGAATTAAAGAATCAATTTGTGAATAAAATTAATAATAATAAGAAATGAGTGATCTATATTTGTCTTCCATAATCTTTGTATTAGAAGTCTCCTGAAATGAGGTAGTTGTATTTGTGACGACGTCATTTGAAATAGTTGAGATCAACAAAGATGTGATGAGTTAATTTTCTATAATATTGATATCTCTTAGTGTTTAAAAACTTATAATACCTTGGAATGAAAAAGAAAAATAATAAAAATTGAGTATATTTAAGGAATAATATTTATTCTATTTTCATCTGAATATCTATGATAAATATCAAATTATTAAATAAAATTTTTTAAGAGAACAATAGCTTCATTAAATCATAACAATTTAGTGAATATTCATCCATTTTGCCTTAAATTTAAAAAAAGGATGATAATTTATAGAAGTAGAATAAATTATAATTATTATTAATGTAATCTAGAAATCAATTTGTTATAAAATTATAAATTCTAAAACGATCTTAAATAAAAATGCTATTTTCAATTCCTCTTTCCTTCTGAATAATGTAAATATTAGAAAAGAAATGTTACTTTTAATCTTAGCTTTCTATATAATTATTTCATTTATATGTTTAATATTTTTATAATAATTAAATTCTTCACTCTTTAGGTTAATTAAGATTCTCTTCCTCTATTAACTTTTTTGGTTCTTGTTCTTGTTCTTCTGGTAATTATTATTTTTAATCTTATTAGATTTCAATTTCTCCTTTTTAATCATTATTTGGTTTATTTGTTTCTTCCTGATTTTCTGTTTAGACTTCCTTTTCGGTTACTTCTTATTACTAAAGGGTTTCTGTTTCAATTTAAACAGATTATTCCTATTAATCTTTTTATGCAAGGGCCTCCTATTATAAACTTTAATTTCTATATTGCTCAATAGTTTAAACTAAAATATCCATTTTAGTATGTATATCAATAAAGATCTTAGTGACTGTTTTGTTTCTTCTAATAACAATATCTGGATCAGGATTTTCAGTAGGTGTTAAATTGGTCAAAGCACGTAAGAATTATTAAGCCTAAGGATAATTGTTTTAGTGGTACTTCATTTATATCTGAGTTAAGATGTTCTAAGGATTACTCGTCTTCTCCATCGTCCTAATAAGTTTTAAGCAATAGTTTTTTGTATGCACCTTCCAAAAAGTTTTAGTTATAACTTTATCTTTTACCGAGTATTTCTTGTTCTCTAAAACATTTATTACAATAAATACATCTTCCATTTATCCAACTAAAAACTATCAATAATAAATGTTTAATGTATCAAACCATGATAATACAACTATTAAAGTAAGATGGTGAGATACAATGGCAACTTATCTTCTTTTGATGCTAAAAATTCAACGCTGAATTCAGGAGCAGATAGTAGATTTTCATTAATCCTTCTCATTTGATTAAAACTCAAAGGTAAGAAGTTAGTTTAAATATATTGAATAACCTAGTTTTTCATATCCTTTGCTAATTCTTTAATATCAAAGGTTCCATCGATTTGATGAGGATATTCAATTTCATGCTATTTATTGAACAATGACAACAAGGCAATCAAAGGTCGATAGATATTAATATCCATTTGTTCTTGTTATAGTGCTTCTTCTACTTTCTCCCATTAGATGGCTTGGATTATTGCCTCGATTAAATTTTATACTTTAAAATAGAGGGTTCCTTTCAAAGTTTACAAACTCAAAACTGTGTAAATATTTTTGGCTAAATCTCTAGCCAATAATTATTCAAACATTTCTCTCTTGAATACAATTGGCCATGCTTTCTTCACTCTAAATATATTGATATTAATATTTACTATTCTTTGAACCATCCGCAAACTTCTCTGATTTTGAATAATTCAAAAGCACTCAAAAATGGAAAGATGTGTCTAGTAAGTAATAAGGAAGGAAGCATCTTCAAAATTGAATTTTCATTCAAAACTCTTATGTAATCTGCGTCGTCACTTTTGATTTCAACTGTATAGTTCTTACTCAACTTAAAAATTAAGCTATTTGTTTGATCATTATAATTTTGTAATTGATTTAGATTTAAAGTATTAAGTGTCATAATACCGAATATGTCTTAACATGAAATCTAATAGATTAAATAATTATAAATACAGGTTTGTTTTCCTCCTCTTCTTCCTCATTTTATTTTAATTACCTTAATATTTATTGCTGTTGAATTTTCAATTCTTATTGTTTCTAGGCTAATTCTCTGCTCTTTTCAAGGAGAATGTCTCTTTACTCTGTCAGCTTTTCAATTTATTCTCTACTCCTTTATATTGAATGCTTTAATTATTCAACATTCTATTCTAATTATTCTTAAGTCAACTATTATTGTTCATCTTGTTTTTCAACTTATTAAATTTATTAATCAATTTCCTCTTCTTAAGTTTATAGTGCAGTTTTATTTTCTTCTATTTATTGTTAGAAATCTTCAAATTATTACTTCTGCTTTTAAATTAAATCTCCCAGCTTTTATTCATCTTAGTCAACTTGCTATTCACTTTCTTCTATTTAATCTGTTTATATTTCTACTTCATTTTTCTCTTGTTATACTTTAATCTCTTCATTTTACTCAATGGCATTCTACTATTCTTATTATTATTCTTCTTATTGTTATTATTATTCTACTTATTGTTATTACTCTTCTTGTTATTATTATTATTCTTCTTGTTATTATTCTTATTATGTATTCTACTCTATATTTTCTTCTTGTTATTCTTATTAATGATTTTGATGATGATGACACAAACATTAAAGTGCCTATTCTGTAAACCCATCTTTTGTTATGTAAATGCTTTTATTTTTACTTTTTAGAATTCTCATGATTTTCTCCAATTGATTTAGGTTTACTTTTTGATTCAATTCGTCATATCCTTTCATGACGTGATAGATTAGCATTTCCAAATCAGATCTTTTCCTTAAATATTACTATTCAATAAGTTCCTTCATTCCTGCAGGATCTGACACATCATCAAATTCACCTGGTTGGGCAATCTACAGCAAATTGCAAAGACTTTCCAAAGGGGCTTTTTATAATAGCACTTGATTATCGATATTGTTGATGATTGCTGCTAAAGTATGAATGCTATCTTAAAAGTTTGATGTTTAGGAGCCTGCTTAAGCAGCCGTTTAATTTATAGGATTTGTATTATTTGGGATACTAGGAACATTTGGATTTTATTTTAGCACCTTTTCAGCTGAGTTTTATAAATTCTCATTTTGATTTTAAATTTATTCGCATTCAAATTCTTATTCCTCATTCTTATTTTCTGTCTATTCAGTTTATGTAATTTAAGATTCATCAATTTGTTATTCTTCTTAATCTTAATTCCCCTCCTTCTTATTGTCTTCTTGATCCATTCTGAAAAATAATTTATTAAAAAATATATGAATGATTATTCGATTTCTATTATTTAAATTTGCAAAAAATTTATATTATAATTCTAAAAGATTTATAAACGATGAACTTCAATATATGTTCTAAAATATACGTATTTTATAGTTTAATGAACATTCTGATCAGTTTCTCAAAAAATACTCTCATTTTATCTAAGAATTGTCATTTTCAATTGTCATAGATTTATAATTTGTTAATCTCTATCAATAGCTAATAGAATTAAATAATTAATACCATATTGGGATCAAAATAATAAATTTAGGAAGTTAATTAATTTTTGAATAAATTCTTTATTTCTCCATTATATTTGTGAATTAAGTTATATAATACTCAAAGAAACACCTCTTTATATTATCATTTTATTTGATATTCATAATAATTCAACATTATTAAAACAAAAAATAATTTAAATTCATGAGAACTAAAAGTTCGTTTTCTAATAAAATTGTTTAATATAATATTTATAAACATAATACATTTAAAAATAATATATGAGGATTCAATATCAATGATTTGTATATTAACTAGAATAGAAAGAAATTTAATCTTTCCACAGGGCCTTAACATTTGTGAATAAATGAATTTAAGCTATTGAATATTAATTTAATAAATTATTTTGATGTTAAAAGATTATTAATACAATTTAAGATTTTTATTATAATACAAGTTTATATATAATTTAATTAGATATTTACGATACTTATTTATCTTAAACATTTCTTTCCATCAAAATGATAACTTATTTGAAATAGATATTAGGTAAAAAAATACTATGAGTTTTAATAAATAAAAGTGGTTAATTGTAAAGAGAGGAATTCAATAGCATTCTATGAAAACAAACACAACTTCATAAATTACTATATTAAGAAATATAAATGTAATTAAATTATTGACAACACACTAATATTATGAATTAATCATAAGAGTAATCCTTGCAATTTTGAAAATAAAGCAGACCATTTATTATTGTCTAAAAATATTTATGTTAAGTTGTAATAATTAAAACCATTTTAATAAATAGTTGATATATCTTTGCTATGCCTTTCTGAAATAACTACAACATTAATTCTTCGATTATGGACTGAACTGACGATCTTATTAATATTTATTTTTTATTTGGCACCTTATACTTATTGAGAAATGGTTTAATCGTTGATATCAACTTCCTACTCCTAAGTAGAATTACTGTTCCACTTATAATTGATATAGTACAAGATGTTGTATAATTTTGAATCCTCTAATCTAATGCTTTCTTCTAATTGCACTTCATGCGTTTACATGAGTATGAGAGTAATTTTAATATCTTGATTCGAGTTCTAGGTTCTGAATAAATATAGTAAGATACTTACATAAGTGTGGTTAATTTATGAGCAAAAAAGAGCATTTCACCTAAGGCGACAATATTTATGGACTTAGTTTGATTTTAGAAATAGGGCTAAACAAATTCATAAATTCTATTTATGTAAATGAACTAATCTTCTGATTAGTCTTTGTTTTCTATAATTTACATGACTTCAGTGTAGGGTGTTGAAAATACAAAGATAGTGCTTTCAAGTTTGTTAGCCAATTCAGGCAATTATAAGGATTGGTAAAAATAATTGAAGGAATTACCCAAAGGTGGGAATATAATATACATATTTTTGGAAGAGTAAGTGTGAATTTCAACTTAGAATAGTGAATCAATTTTGAGGAGAGTACCTAAATCGATTACAGTATAATTAATTTAATCAATTTTGGTATTATTAGTGTTAATGCAAATATTATTAATTGAAACGCAATCTTTTGCACATATGTTTTGTTTTAATTTGAAAGGAGTTGAACATTGAAGACATCTTGATTAATATTCATGATAACAAGAGATGCAATTCTAAGGGCATTTCAAACATGAGAATGTTGTGGAATCAAAAGATGTATTATAGGGACATTGTAATTTGTTTTGGTCTTAGGGATTTTGAAATGGTAATAGTTATGTCTCTTAAAATTCTTGAGATTGGTTTTCCATCCAATTAAAGAATATTAAGATCGAAATTGCTAGAAATAACACCAGAATAAAAATGTGTACGAATTGTCCATAGTTATTCTTGCTCACCTTTTATTTGCTTCTAATTTTTGGCTTAATCGGATAGTATTCATTATGATCATTGATTTCGTCTTCTTCATCACCTTCGATCATCTAGTGATATTAATAATTTAATGAAATTATTAAAAGCTATAGATTTATATGGTAAGGTTCCGAAAGGATTGGCTGAGCCTACAAGTTCTGGAGCTGTTGTTTCCGTTCTTACTTTGATTTTCCTAGGATTAATGGTCATGAGTGAAGTGATTGTAATGAATAAGGTCTATCATTCGTATAGGAGTATATTACCATAGATGTGCAATCAGAAATCATCGTGGATCAACAATTATCAAAGGATAGAGTTCAAGTGAGTTTCGACATCAAGTTCGTAAGGGCACCATGCGACTTTTTAGAAATTGATCAATAGGATGCAATGGGATAGAGTTTATCATAATAATTCATGGAATTTAAATACTATAGAATGGATTCAAGTGAAAGGAGAATTGGAGAATATGTAAATATCAAAATTGAATAAATAGATCAGAAATTAGAATAATTGGATTGTGATTGAGGATGCTAGAACAGCAGTGGCTGAAAAGTAAGGCTGTGAAGTGGTTGGAAGTCTCAAGATTAACAGAGTTAAAGGAAAAATATCATTTGGACCTCATCGATCTCATACTTATATAGGTGCAGTGGGCAATCTACATCTTCCATTAGACTATTCTCACAAATTTGTATCATTTACTTTTGGAGATGAAAATGCTCTCAAGAAAGTCAAGAGCATGTTCAAGCAAGGCTAATTGGAGAGTTTGGCTGGCAGTCAAAGAATTAAGAAATATGAATTGGCTAGTTAATCAGTATTCATAAATTAAACATTTTTAGATGTAACATGAGCACTTCATCCATATCATTCCAACTCATTATACCTTGTTGAATAAATAAACTTATTCAGTTTACTAGTATACAGCCAATCATAATGAAGTGAGATCCCACAATTACGCCAATGTTCAATTAAGGTATTAATCATTATTAATATTCAGATATGACTTTGCACCTACAACTGTCACATATTGGTAAACCAAAGAAGACATTCTGCATTTCTTAGTCTAGATATGTGCAGTTATTGGAGGCATATTCACAGTATCAAGCATGATTGAGGCTAGTGTATATAAAGTAATGAGAAGTGTGTTAAAAGTTGAATGAAATTTTTTATAGATTCAATTCAATAGCATTAATATAAATTGTTATTCAGAAATTACTACATTAGCCATATATATATATATAAAGACTCTTTTTAACCTTCTTTGAGATTTAACTTAAAATTTTACAATGAAGAAAAACTGTTTTCTATATATATGTCAAATAACTCCTCTCTGCCTGCTGAGTTATAATTCTAAATATATAAAGATATCCTCAATTATGGTGAAGTACTTTTTGTGTTTTATAATTATATATCACTATTTTCTATATAATTTTATCAAAAAAAGTATTTGATATGTTATCATTTGTAATTTGAATAACAACGCTTTCGTAGGTTATGTTTATGATAGACCAAATATCTATAATTTATTTAATATTATATATGAAATCAACTTTCAACTTTTGGTTCCACCTTTTCTTTTTTATTCTATTATCTTTCAGTTGTTTATACCTAATTATCTTTCTAGGCTTGCATTTCTTTCTCAATTTACAGTTTATTTGTATCTAAATAATATTTAATATCTTCGACGATGGATTTGAATTTAAGGAATTGTGGAGTTTGGTATTTCTCAATAGTGTCAATTTATGTCATTTATTATTCCAAAAAAGTAAACTTGGTACAATTAAAGATTGGATATAATCTAAGTCGATGCATTTCCTTCTATTCATACACTTAGACAATCATTTCATAAACAACTTTAGCTTCAGATACTTCATGAGGTTGGAGATTTAAGTTGAAACATTGATAGAAGTCTTCCAAATTAACTTGTTCTGCATTCAATTTGACAGGATTATACCCTTTCTTAACCAATTCTTCATTTAATAGGTTGTGAATGTAGGTGTCATTTTCGATATAGGTTTTGAACCTGTTGTTTAAGGTGAATTGAATCTTGTCTGCACATTTCTTTTCAAACTTAACAGTCAAACAATAGAAAATTTCAGGGTAAGATTCCTGCCTTGATAGGAGTAATTGAAATATCCTTTTAATGAATCTCCTGGAGTGTACTTGTGTACAGAATTTTTCGTTTTGAGTTTTGGGTCTTCTTTTTTTAATGATTTTCCTAACAATGCGTATCATTTGATTTTTCTTACGATTCATTTTACCAGTTGCATAGGTTTCTTCTTCCTTTTTTTCATCTAGAAATTTCTTAATTTTATTTAAGTTGATGAATGTTTATGCAATAGGCAGTTGTTATTCTTCGTAATCCTTCTTGTTATTCTTCCAGGATTCAAGTGGGGCTTTCTTCAATTGTTCTTTTCCCTTTTTCATAAAGTCCTGTAAATTTTAGTCTTGGAATATTTTTTCAAGTTTTTCCTGGATTTTTTCTCTTTGATTGTAGATAATCTTGGTCATCTGACAGATGTTGGATGGTTGTGACTTTTGGAGGTAATGTTTGTATTTGTTTTCAAAGTTTTAGGCGATGGAGTTGAGTTGATTTAGTGAGTAGGTTTGATTGAGGATATCGTTGAGATGGGTGTCTCTGGTGATCATTTCGAGTTCTTTGATATTCAATAGTTATTTAATGAGTGGTTTAGTGGCTTCGATTGAAATGGTATCTTCAGAATTCAAGACTCTTATAAACTAGAAGTATTGCAGGAAGGGGATGATGGGCAAATCAAAGTCTATGGCATAGCATAGGATGATTTTGGTGGCTATGTCTCTGATTTGTTTGTACTTGATTTCAGTTTGAATGGAAATCTAATGGGTTTGATCTAATGAATCATCATCTGAGTTGTCCTCTAAACAGAAGGCTTCTAATTTTTTCATGTTTAATTAATGATTAAAATGTGGCATCGATGTTGAGAGGGTAGAAATTCATTGTAATATTTGGAAGCGAATATTATTGTTAATTTATAATAAATATTATAAAATTATATACGTGTAATAAATATGTTTGTCAAATTAGAGAAACGTTCAGATCGGGTAAAAAGCGTATCTTTCCACCCTCATCGTCCTTGGTTGTTGAGTGCACTTCACTCAGGTGTGATAGAACTAATTGATTACAGGATAAAAAAACGAATAGCAACATATGAGGATCACAAAGGGGCAGTCCGATCAGTTGAATTCCACCCACAATTGAATCTGTTCTGTTCTGGAGGAGATGATTTCACAGTGAGAGTGTGGAATTTTAAATAATGTCAATTTATATTGAAGGGACATCTAGATTATGTTCGATGTGTAACATTCCATCCAACCAATCCTTGGGTGCTCTCTGGATCTGATGATCAAACAGCCAGAGTCTGGAACTATCAAAGCAGATAAACCATAGCCATACTCACAGGACATACTCATTACATAATGTCTTGTCAATTCCACCCCACTCAGGATTACATAGTGACATGTTCATTAGATCAAACTGCCAGATTGTGGAATTACGGAGTGCTTAAACAGAGATATGCATAAAAGAAGAATCAGGAGTACGTACTCTCTGGAGCAGAAGTATAGGTGATTGCAATTATGGATGGACATAAAGATTAACTCAATTGGTGTTCATTTCACAAATCAGAGCCATTCATCATCACAAGTGGCGATGACAAAAATATCAAATTGTGGAAATACAATGAAAACAAAGCCTGGGAAGTCGATTCGCTTTCAGGACACACCAATAATGTTTGTTGTGCTGAGTTTCATTCAAAAGGAGATGTCATTATCTCAGATTCTGAAGATCACACCATTAGAGTTTGGGATTGTAATAAAAAGTAAATTGCACTTTATGAAAACGTACATTTCGATCGTTATTGGACTGTAGCCTGTCATCCTAACAATTACTATTTTGCTTGTGGTTCTGATACTACGCTTCAAGTATTCACATTACATAAAGATCGAGTGCCTGTACTCTTAGTTAATGAAAGGTATTTGTGCATGGCAGAACAGAAAATACTTAAAGTCATCGAATTGAACTCAGGACAATAATAAACTATAAGAGATATTTCTACTGTCATTACTCCAACTCCAACTGTCCTTGAGGATAGCATTGAATCCATTGAATACAACACTTATGACACTTAAAAAACACAATTAATGGTTAGATGCATTCGATCTCTCAACAAGAATTAATCTAGAATAAAGAGGCATTTGCTTATTGCATTTCAACCTCAGAAAGGGGACTAAGGAGTTAAGTAATTTAATTCAAAGTCAGCTTGCTTCATTGGCAAAAGCAAAATTGCTCGAATCAATTAGGAATTATAAATTGAGTTATATAATTATGAAACAGAGGCAGTCTCTATAATTGATGAAAAACCCGCCTCGAAGCTATTCACAGCCCCTGGAGGCAAATTATTAATATATAGAGATAGTAGGGAAGAGCTCAAAACATTTCAGGACTATTTAGTATATAATCTCAACTACTGGAGCAATAAGAACCATTTAGAGTTATTTGATCCACTTGCTAAACAGGGTTTACATTAAGTAGAATACACAGATGCCAAGTATGCCCAATATCATGATTCCTATTTAATAGTATAAGGGAAATTAACCTTGACTATCTTCACTAAACAACTTTAAAAATTAATTGAAATTCAAGAAAAAGTTAATATTAAGTCATTTATTTGGGTTAATAACTTCATAATATACACTACAAAAAGTTAAATTAAATATTTGTTATTGAATGGCGACACTGGAGTGTTAAAGTCTACTGAAAATATTCTCTATTTGGTCAAAGGAGAAGAATAATAGTAAAATAAATTAAAATTAATAGCAGTTGATAACACTGCATAATACATCAATTAAATTTTGGATATTCAGGAACCATTATTTAAAATTGCCATATTAAATAAGGACCTGAGTGCAATTCATAAATTTGTTGAGAACAATTAAAATGAAGCTGTACTCTCCTACTTGTATTAAAAAAGATTAGCATCTGTTGCTCTGAAATTAGTCAAAGATAAATAAGGTATCACTATTATATTATATAATAGCTAAATTTTCACTTTCTTTGGATTCTGGTAATTTAGAGTAGGCATACAAAGCAGCAATAGAAATCAAGGATACAAATTTGTTTGAATAATTGAGGTCAGAAGCTCTAAGACAAGGCAATAACCTATTGGTTGATGTTTGTGACTAATAACTCAATCAATTTGATAGATTGGCCTTTTTATATCTGTGTACAGGTAACACTGAAAAGCAAGAGAAATTACAAAACATATAACCAAATTACATTTACTAATCCTAAACTTCAAAATTAAAATCTATCAGGTAGAATCTACCAAAATTAGCTCAAATTGTAGATCATCTGAATGGCAATAATCAGAAATTGGATTAAAATTAATCAGAAACAATTGAGTGGATAAAATCACTCGGTGGAAGTCAAGCTTTAATACCACCAAATCCTATCATGAAGTTTAAAAATGATCCATGGCCTCTCTATTAAATGAATGAGTAAGATATAATCAATCTTGAAGTTACTGAAGAATCAGTTGTACCTTAGGATATATTCACAATCTAAAAATAAGTAGTAGAAGAAGCACAAGTAGAAGAATAAATTAATAATGATGGTTAATGGGGACTAGAGGATGAACCAGAAGAAGAGTTCTTTGAACCAAAAGTGATATAGGAAAAGGATAAGAGCATAGATGAACAAGCATTAAGGGGAGTGTTCTTGGAATAAAAGGGAGATGTGGCTGTTAAGTATTTTGCTGCAGGAGATTACGAAGGAGGTATAAGATTGTTAAAGCAACAAATAAATTTGAGTAATCACTAATAGCTTTTGAAGTTATTAACAGGGGGAACTTCATTTTAAGTTGTATCTTCAATTCCTTATTTAAGTAATTCCACTCTCCCAGTTAAATTAAATCGATTGAATGAAGTTAAGACACTTATCAAATAAGGTATGTAATATTAATTTATTCTAGGATACAAATTTACGACTGATGCCAAATTTGAAGAAGTCAGCAATTGTTTCTAATAGGTGTTACAAAAACTATTACTAACAGATTTTGAAGCAAACCAAATAGAAGAAGTCAAAAAGTACATTAATATTAGCAGAAATTATATGATTGCAATGAGATGTGACTCATTCAAAAAGGAGAGTAATGCTTTAGAAATGGCTTGTAAGATGGCAACAATAGAATTACTACCTACTCATAGAATCTTAACTTTGAGATAAGCTCTTAGTATTAGCTACAAATAGAAGAACTTTATCACATGCTAATAGATAGCGAAGAAGCTAATTGAATTACTGAAAAATGATACAACTCAAAAACCAGAAGTTCTACAAAATGCATAAAAAGTAAGGTTTAGTATCTATTTTTTAGTATGAGAAAGCATCATAATAATAAAATACAAATGCAATATAAATCGATTTCAATCAAAGTTGGCTCAATGAATAGCCTATTTACTCTGTAAATACACTCAAAAATCTTTAAAATTATAAGGCATGTCCATATGATGGAAGTACATATGAAAATGATTATTCATAACTTTGCTTGGTTTGCGGATTATGTTTAGTTGGTAAAGCTCCTGGACTGAAGAACCTTCAATAACCTTGAGTCGTTATAAAAAGAGATCTGTAAATTATTATGCTTCATTTTTATAAGATAATTTCATTTTATTTTATATAATTATATTTTAAAATAGGTTTCTCTACATTTTCATAGTGAGAAACTACTTCTGAAATGTCTATAACTCTTAAAAATCCATTTTTGTTGATAGATATATTTATGATCTACTTTATTTTACATCGAAATTGGAAATTTTTATTTAAAAAGACATCTCAGATAATTATTAATCATTTATTAAATTAAAGGATTAATTAATTTTGTTTTTGGAGGATTAAAAAATGGTAGCATCTTATTCAAAACAACTACCTTAATATATAGAAAGTCTTAAATAAATCACATTTTTATTAAATTTTTTAAAATGCATTTTTTAGATGACTTATAGGTTATAATATGTAATTTTTCTAACAAGGATAGAATGGTGTGGGTATTTTAAATGAACAACCGCCATAGTTTTATTCTAATGCTAAAATAGTATAAGAATTCCAAATCAAGATTTGAGATATATATAATTATTTAATATATAATGATTAGTTCAATTGTGTTTATAAATCATAAGGGAGAAATCCTTATTTATAGGGTCTATAAGGATGACATCACAAGAAGTGAGACTACACAATTTTGTGCTAAAATAGTGGCCACAAAAGAAAATAAGGAATGTCCAATAATCAATATTGATGGTAAAAAATGATATTTAAAATTCAAGGAACATCATTTATCCATATTACAATAAAAGACATTGTAGTATTAGCCACAACAAAAGTAAATGTAAATGTAGCAATGACCTTACAATTTCTTTATTAATTAGTACGATTACGATAATAAATCCTAGGTTAAAGTGTGCAGAGCTTACTTTGGAGGAGAGTTTGATGAAAATTGTATAAAAAAGCACTTTGTGCTAATTTATGAAATTCTGGATGAAGTAATGGATTATGGTGTACCATAAATAGCAGATGCAGATCTTTTGAAAAAAGTATCATGCTTAATACTAATGTTTATTAGTACATTTAAGAAGGAGGACTGAAGCCAGAATTAATGAATGACGTAGAAAAGTTGAAACAATTGACTTCTTAGGCAACTGGAGCTACATCTTGGAGGCCACCAAATCTTGTGTATAGAAAGAACGAAGTGTACTTGGATGTCATAGAGAGTGTGAATGTGTTGATGTCAGTGAAGGGGACAATCTTGAAGGCTGACGTGGCAGGATCAATTTAGGTGAAATGCTTATTGTCTGGAATGCCAGAATGTAAATTTGGAATGAATGATAAATTGCTAATGTAGAGAGAACCTCGTAAGCCCGGTTAAACGACCACAGACAAAGGTATTACAATTGACGATCTGAAATTCCATCAATGTGTCAAATTACCTAAGTTTGATAAGGAAAGAGCAATCACATTTATTCCACCTGATGGTTAATTTGAGTTGATGACTTATAGGATTACTGAGAATATTAATTTACCCTTCAAAATCATGCCTGTATATAATGAGTTAGGTAAAAACAAATTGGAAATTCGAGTCAAAGTATTAAGATATTTAAATATTTAAGATTAAATCTATTTTTGAGAAGAATCTCTTTGCTACAAATTTAGCCATAAAGATTCCAGTGCCCAAGAATACTGCAAATGTTAATACAAATTCAGCAATCGGGAAAGCCAAGCATGAACCAGATTAGCAAGGAGTGATTTGGAGAATAAAGAAGTATCCTGGAGACTTTGAAGCCCTATTACGTTGTGAAATCGACTTAGGTTAAACAACTAATTAATAGCCTTGGATTAAGCCACCCATTTCAATGGAGTTTTAGGTGCCCATGTTTACAGCAAGTGGATTGAGAGTAAGATTCTTGAGAATCTATGAAAAAGCAGGATATAAACCAACGAAATGGATTAGATATATCACCAAAGCTGGTGAGTATTTGCATAGATTGTGAAATTACAATAATCCAAAATATATTTATCAATTATCATTATGTGTCTTGTACCTTATGTTGCGAGCTTTGCTTTAGTATTTCAGAGTTTGATAAGATTGATAGATTTTGTGTGCTTGTTTGATATTGGGAGTATGAGGCCTTTACTTAATCTGTAACTGTTTTTTGGGTTCTGCCAATCTATCTTGTTATTTGGATGGACAAGCACTGCTAATCCTCAGAGGACCTGTCTTTTGGTAATTTCTGAGTTGCCTTTGAAATTGGATTTCGACATTATCCCACCAATTACATGGATTGCATTGTCCACCATCATTTACTATTACAAAATAATCTCTCCCACTTCCATCCCCCCAATACTTCGTAGTTTTGATGGGTATTTGAGGGAGGTAGATTGCCAGATCGTCCCAAATTGCGTATTTGATTTTGTGAGGTAATGCATTTTCTCGAAGTCGATGATTTGCGTTGAGGAGCTATTTGAGATTGCAGAGTCTGATTCATTTGTCCCCCATTAAACTTGCTTATGTAAGAATCCCTGTGATCAACTATGTTAAATACCTGCCTGTGCCGTCGTTATGATAATTGTTCACTTTGGGCTACAATCTACAAAATACTTAGCGAGCTGCCATTATAATAATTAATTAATCATTTCTACAATTCTCTTAATAAATGTGCTAAATAGATCAATGGATTAAATTCAAGAGCCTCTCTTTGCTACTTCATTTGCTATTTCAAATGCTGCAATTCTTGTTTATCTGGGGCTTCCTCGTCATCTTGATCCTCTTGAATCTGATTCAATGCCAGATTTATTTCCTTCTTCATATCCTGAGGACTCATGTCATCTATTGAAATTCCTGCCGGAGCCTGTATTTGGTGATTTATCGGAAATATGGATTCATCGTTTTTAATCAGTTATGAGCTCATTCCCATTAAATCATCATTCTCTGCAGAGCCCTGAGACGAGGATTCATAAGCCGATCCCAACTCATTTTTCAATCTCTGCTTCTCTACTTTCTTTTGTTCAATCCTGTCAAATATTTTAATTTTCTTCAATCTTTCTTAATGTTTTCTCACTTCCTCAGTCTTTACAATATGATCTATCAGCTGCACTAAAGCAGTGTGTAATTTCGGATACACTTGATTCTCTAAGAATTCTATTTCCTCCATTGTTCTAATTGAATTTTATAACTACATTAATTAATATCATTATTCTGATAATCATTTTTCTAATTACCAACATGCATAAATTGAATTTTTCATTGGATATTAACTATCCTGTATTTTGAAATAAATTGACTATCTTTATGTTAGTTATAAACAAAATCCTTTTTCTTTTATTAAAAATAGAAAATCCTCTTTGATATAATGTCTATTATTTTATGTTTAAGTATTAAATTACACTTAATGATATCATAACTACATAAGCATTAGAAAAATTGAAGGAATCTTTGTTTATTGTTGAATTCGCCACTGGAGTCTAAAGTTGAGTTATCTGCAGGAAGAGTCTTGTTTTAGAAAATTGAGACAATTATTCAACTTTTCAGTCAATTGGAAAGGAACTAAAAGATATCTGTAATACATAGAATAAGGAATTTAGGATGCTGCTAAAACTAACCGTAAAGTAGATAACATAAAATATAGATATCTTTACTGGATAAGATTTCGCTGATAATGTTCTCATCCTATAAAAGAAAAGGTTCCAATCATCGTTGGTTTGATTGAAGATCAATATGTAATTTAGTTATTATCATAATTTATCCTTCTGTTGCTGAAACAGATTTGTATGCCAGAATTATAAATGAATTTAATTAAGAAATTGAAATTAGTAAGCAAGTATATAACATACTTAATTAACTAAGTTCGAATCTTGTGTAAGATAAACTATTATATTTTGATTATAAAATATAAATATATATATATTTTAATTCAAAGAAGATATTTCATCAAATCTTTTGCAGCCATAGCAATAGATTTGTCTTCCTTTTGATATTTTTCCAAAACTTATACTAAGATTTCTTTCTTTTCTATCTTAAATGGTTTTTGTTCATTCAATACAACCATCCAATGTAACAATTTGATGATTCTCTTATTCAATTAAGGACATAGTAATGGAATTAATTAATTAAATAATTACTACCTTATTTAGGATAGTTTTCCTGGATAAAAATATGCCAAATGCAACATATAAGTGAACAGAGTTAATTGACAGCCTGGAGTAGAAATACCAATTAATTGTTAAGCATATTGAAGGGTGAAATAGAATTGGTCCTAAAAAAATAAGAATTCTTATGGGAAGGGTTAAGGAATCAAAGTATTATCTGGACTCACTATTATTTTGTTGTTCCCTCTTTGTAATTCATTGATGATTTTGCTTGTGATTGCTACCATAATAGAAGACAGATCCTCAAAAGCCCATTCTTACTTCTGTTTTGTAAATTATACAAATATTTGAACTGACTTATCTATAGTTTAATACTTATTTAATACCAATAATTTAGAATTGCTTGAGATCTTCAATTGAACTGCCTTCAACAATCTTCTAAATGATATTCAAAGTATGGCCTGTGATATTATTACTATCTGGCTTGTACATATCTAATATGGCCTAGAGGACTTCATATCTTTTGAAATGAGGGAGAAAGAGTGAATTGTAAGTTAGGAGAATTGATGCTAATTTGAGTGCATAAAATGGTAAGGGAGGTTATTCTTGGAATAATTCCTTCAACAAAGGGAGTATGAGAGTAATAATGATGTTATTCAATTCATTAGAGTACGGCTTCAAGAAATTGGGATAATCATAGATCCCCTCTTCCTACAATAGAGCACTAAGTAGATCTATGATCAACTTCAAAAACATAAATTTAGTTTCAGTGCTCTATTACTTAACCATATAATCAATGCAATTTTTGAGCACTTGTTAAATAATTACTTATTGTTGCTTTATTAAAATCTTTGAGTTCGTACACATCTTGGACATAATATTCAATAGAGTAGTTTGAATTTGAGTTTTATTCTTTGATAATGACAATAATTCTGTTAGGATTGGTAAATACTGAGAGGAAAATAGGGATTGCTATAAGACTGGAGTTTGTGAGTATTAGAATAACACATTTAAATAGTTGCCATTAGTTTTCTTCGGAGAGTATTCCATCAATTATGAATCAGTCAATGATTGATTAATCTAGGTGATCATAATAGGAGTGCAATCACATAGTTATTGTACTAAATGTTACAAGCACTATTTCAAATAATCATTATTGTCTCTGAGTCCTTTATCTAGAATTTGGTAGAATCTTAATTGTTCTTCTGATAGATTGATAAGAGTGACTATATTGAATTTAATCATCAGCATCAGTGCAATAGCTGCCTTCCCTCTGCTGACAGCATTACCATGATCCAATAAATAAACTAACCCTTTTATTAATTATGCTAATTTTTAATAAGAAATCGTATCATACATTCTTCCATCAATAATTTATTGACAGCATTTGAGGCCAATTAAGATACATTATTGCTTGATGAATCTTGTGTGCTAACACTCTGTAGAAGATGAATGTTGAATATTGTAATCATAGCCTATTATACTCTCTGTAAGTTATCTAAAAATATCTAGACTAAATGAGAGAAAACAAATACCGAAACTAAACTCTTCAAGCCAAGATTCTACATAAACACATCAACTTATTGATTGTCCAACATCAATAGATTAGCTAAGGTAATGGCACAACTGATTCTTAAACTATCATTTTTGGTAGACAAAAAGCATTGGAGAATCATCAAAACTATTTCTGATTTGGCAAATCTCTATCCTATAGATATGGATTAAGATGAAATGTTTTCAATGGTTTTAATGCAATAGAATTTCACTAATTAAATGATATAGATTTGTACCGATTTCATCTTCATTCTGTGATTTAATAACCTTTATCAATTAATTGAAGCTGATATTGCTCATCTTCCAATAAGGATTCTAAGGATCTTCTTCCATTTGAGTTGCCCCATAAAATAAGTATTCTCCCAAAGCTGCTGCTGCCTTTCTTCGAACATTATTCTATTCCTTTGAATTTAATATTTCCACCATGGCTTCTGGTATTCCATGTTATGATACTTCAGGTTCAATAACTGTAGCATGTCGAAGCAATAAGCCTAAAACACAACAAATTCGGTATTTCAATTATGTTAATTTACTGACTGTGAGTAATTTTAATAATAATTAAACATATGCGGAATTGATTAAACGATTGGCTGCATTAGAAGTCTAAATAATTTATTCAAAGTAATTTAGAATGTTTAATTATTCCTATTATTTGGCTACCTGTAACGAATTGTAAATTTATTCAAAGTGATATTCAATTTAATCAGTTTCAATATTTCGATTAACATCATCTGCATTAATATATTAAAAAGGTAATGATTCCTTTGCAAATGTAGCATCTATTGATTTTTCAATCTCTCTATTACCAATGATGGGTTTGACTGAATTATCAGAACTATGAGTGAACAATTAATCAATCGGAATTAATTGATCATTTTCATTTGCCTTCTTTTATTAAGGTGTAATTCCTCCAGGAATAGGGGATTAATTAAGAAGACTTTGAGTAGATGGATGCACCGAGTCTTTTTTGATAGTGAATGGTTTCTGTTGCAAATGCGGTGAATTAATTGAATTTAAATCTGACTAAACATTAGTTTAGAATTCATCTGGTTATTTATCAATTTCATCATCATCTTATTATTATTCTGATCCTATCAATATTTCTTGGTCTTTGTTTGTTAACTTGAAATCCTTCTCGTTACTACTAATCTATTTATGATATTATTGTTATTGAGAACTGCTGGGCACATCTTCCCTTAACATATTCTTATGGACATTCAAGGACAACCTTACAATGTCCACCTATTTGTTATTCTATTGAACAGGAGTCACTCTAACAAGATTGTTTTTTTTGCACCAAGTTTCAAAATGCGGTTGAGATGGCACATTCAAATATTAAATATTAAGGAATTTACAAATTTTCTCCCATCCCCATCTTTTGAGAGGATCCTTCTCCAGCAATCTAGGATTAAGTCACAAGAATTACCCTTTAATGAAATCCCAACATTAGACCTCTAATGGTTTGACTTCTGCATTCAAAATCAATTCAACTAATTCTGTAAAGCTACTGCATTAGAATGGAGGTTATCCAATACATAATTCATATGCAATACATCCCAGAGCCCACAAATCACTTTGAAAACTGTATACTCCACCCTCGTGAAACAATTCTGGTGCCATATAATAGGGTGATCCTCTTTTGGACATCTCGACATCTGGACCTATGGTGGCTGAGATCATGTCCACCAAGCGCTTTGCATTTCCCAAATCACTGAGTTTGGCTACTCCATATTCATTGAATAACACATTCGATGGTCTCAAATCGCAATAGACTATGTTTAATTTCAAATGACTCACTTATGCCCTTGGAATGCAAATAGTTTAATCCTGCAGCCATGTCCCTCACGAAACGTAACACTATGTTTTCTTGTAAGCCTTATTGATCTGCTTCAATCAGTGCCATCAGATCACCTCCTGGACAATACTCCAAAATGACCCAGAGATGATTACGCGTCTCATACCAATGGTAAAACTTCAAGATGTTGGGGTGTTTGAGACCAGAGAACATTTTGACCTGATTCATTCAAATTAATTGATACTTCATTCAAAAGTTTTGTGCGTCTGCTTTTCTCCAATGATTTCACTGCCATATATTCAATAGTCTTCTTCTTTCTTCCCTTGTACACAACTGAATACTTGCCTTTTCCTATCTCATCGTAAATATGATAGTTATTCATAATTTTTAAATTTTGTTTTATTTTATTTTATGGGCAAGAAGAAATTCATCAACAAATAGAATGCAGCCACACTCAAAATGGTTCATCAACCAGGTGAAAATAATCAAGGAGCCACAGACATGATTTGTTTCCAAAAAGTTAATCAACCTGGTACTCAAAATGAATTGTACTCCCATTTAAATATCGTAGATCTGACCTCATCGAAAAAGAACTCAACAGAGGCAAGTACGATCCCAATCTTAAACCTCGAATGCCTGAAATTGACCCTACATAGGATGCCTTACATTTGGTTGCTGGAAGAGAAGACCTCTGGATTCATCAATTGGCCAAATAAAAGGCCGTACAAGCATTAAAACAGAAATAAGAGCAATTCCAGGATGTGGTCATGAAACATTATGATGAAAATGGATTGCCTTTGGATGGGTATGATTATTCCTAGCATCTTGCTCCAGAGAGACGTAATAATTTCATTTAAATGATCTCTTAGCCTAAGGTGAAGTGGAATGTGTCTTTGTGGTTCCTGAAGAAGAGAGGTCCAAGGTTGTCTACGATATAGATTTCAAAAGAGAAGAATTAACAAAAGAATAATAAGAGGTGTATGATCTATTGATGAAAGAAGATAAAGATGATGATGATGATGAAAATGTTTAAGAAAATTAAGAAGAGTTAGAAGATGATTTTGTTGCTAATTTAATACAATAAAATAAATAACAACCCTTTTAAGAGGAGAAGGTAGAATAGGTATAAAAAGTAGCTGAATCACCTAAAAAATAAGTTAGATTTTAAGATTAAGAGGAATCTGATAATGATGAGGATTATGAGGATGAAGAGGAAATGGAAATTACTTATGATAAAAATAAAATGAATTAAAAATCATAACAAAAGTAATAACAACAATAGAAATAATAAAAATAAACTAAAAAATAATAAAGTGATTCTGATTCAGAATTAGAAATTGATTCTGATATGGAAAGAGAATTTGAAAGAGAAATGAATGCTTATGAAGCACCAGATGATGAAGATGATGAAGACCAATCAAATAAAGAGTTTGTTAATGATTAAATGCTTAATAAGGTTATAGATGATCATCTTAATACAATGACCAAAAAGTAATAGAAAAAATCAAAAAGTTAACAAAAACCACAAGATCAACCTGAAGAAACTGAATGTATGATATATTACCATAACTAATTTTAGAATAGAAAGAAAAGAGACTTGAGTATTTAAGAAATACAGATTACAATGAGTACTTGAAATAAAAATTCCCTAATGCAGATTTTTCATAATTCCATCTTAAGAAGGAGGTACCACCTCTCACTCCCGAAGAAGATATCGCGTTGTAGAACTATCTAAATAGGGAGTCCACTGACGAAGAATGTCCTGACATGGAACCTGCTGAAAAGTATTAAGAAACAATTGTTACTAAATCTCTGCATAACACTACAATGTCTAAAATGAATCCAGATCAATTAAACATAATCAAATATAAAACTAAAGGGTAAGTTTAATCTACCAAAGAGGATAGGATGAAATAAAAGGAAGAAGATAAGATTAAAATTAAAGAATTAAAATAAGAGAAGGAAAAGGTCAAAGAAGCTGTTTGTGGTATGTATACAAATTATATTTATTAGAAACCTTGAAGTAAGTAGTTATCAAAAAAGAGGAAACTCCTGAAGAAAAGAAACATAGGAAAGAATTAGTGAAATAATTGAAATAAGCATAAAAAGAGAAAAAAAAGGCATTCAAAGAATAATTATAGACCATGTCAAAAAAACTATAAAAATAAAAATTGGCTAATATCCAAAGTAATTAAGCCGAAGGTGTCTCAATTGTTAAAATAGCATGATTATTTAATTTTTGTTTAATAGAATTTTTATTAATATTTAATTTTATTAGTTATAAAAATACTGCTATTTAATAAACCAAATTATAGAACCTAGTCACATATATAAATACAGTGGAGAATAAAAATTTAAAGGAATTTAAGATCGAATTAATTTTGAAGAAAATTAAATTCAATTAGAGATCATCAGCAAATTATAGCAATTCTATTTAGAGAACAAAATCATTTGAAGAAACCTCACTGAAGCTTCAAAAGGATTATCCTCATTTATTCAAGAAAAATAACATGAACCTGTAAATCTCCAAAAAGATTTAGCACTGCCTTTTGCGATGAAAAAAGTACATTTATCTAAAAAATTAGGCTTCTTTATAAGAATCGATATTTAGATTAAACATCTATAGCAACAACAAATTGTTGAGTTGAGAAGAGAGAAACAAGACATGAGAAGAAAAAACTTAGGGAAATACGAAAAATAAACAGCTTTGCCCAGTGACTTATAAATGTTCGATAAGGCTTTACAGAGCAGAGAAAAGCCTCCTGTTGAATATAAAATCTATAGTTCTCCAGGTGAATTAAGACCTATTTATCAACCATATTAATAATAATAGCAATATTTGTTTTATTGATATATTTGATCGATTACTTAAGTTTATTTAATAATATTTGTCTGATAACTTAATGCAATAAGATCCATATAATTGGCCTTTTCCTCATCGTTAAGATCTCATGAGTCTCTCAACAATCAGTATTTAAAATGTAGAATATCATTAGAAAACTAAAAAAGAGATTTCGTCTACGAAAATAGATCTTAATCAACAATGACAATATAAGGCATTGACGGAGCAGCTCCGAAGTTAAAGCCATATCAATACTTAAATAAAGAATAATTTTGTAATCGAGATGATGATATTCCAGGAACTAAATCTCGACCACTTATCAGAGTCAGCAATAGATCTGATAATCAGTTAATGATAGATGATATTAAAGGAACGAGACCTAAAGTGAATAAATTTTCAACAAATAGAGAGCCTATAAATCCACTTGAACCTGTTTATAAAGTAGCATCATATGAACAAGTTGAACCAATATAACCTAAATTCATAAGAGATAGCCACAATGTGTAGGATATTGAAGGGACACAGCCTTCGTCTATGAATCCTAAATTGAAAAAGCAGCCTGTCTCGATGGAAGAGGTGGAAGGTTCGCATCCCAAATAGCGTTTCTTGCCTAAAGGTATTGATTTATTAAAGGGAAGATTATGTTGACTCGTTGCAAGTTAAGGATATCAATAATGATTTATTACACAAGTACGTCCGAAATACAAATCCTATTGATCCTGTTTATCCGCATAGAGATGAAGATGGGTATGAAAGAAATATGATAAAATTAGAAAACTAGTGTAAATAGGTTTTATAGACGGAAGCAAAACTAAATAACTACATCCCGTAACAATTAATAAGTTCGCCTCTTCAATTCTAACAACTAAAGATATCATAGGTGCTTAAGCTGGGTCTCACTCGTAGCACTTTTTGAGGACAAATGAAAGGAAAGATTATAGACAAATAAATAGTGTATCCGATATAGAAGGGGTGAAGCCAGGTTCACTTAAGAAAGGAATTGAAAGTAAGAGATATACAAATCCATTGATGCCTGCATATCAAATGCCAGGAAGCAGCGAAATTTAGTAATTTTAATAAGTTTATGAGTAGCTCGATGAAACCCACAAGCGTGTTCTAAAAGAATGCCAGTACATAAATGTTGTCAAATGCATAAAAGATGGATCTATTCTTACCTTAAAGTTGATGAATAATTGCTATATATTTTAAATATGATTATTAACTACGATATTCTGATTCTATTAGGAATACAATATTGCTTTAAATTGTTTAAATTTTGTATTTCTATTAAATCAATAATTTATTTATCAAATGAATGCTCTCCTTGGGAATTTAGGTGGATCAGATTAGGCTGTTATTTAAGCCGCATACCCTGGAGAGTACGTAAAATTAACAGGCATCGGAAGAGGTTCTTATGCATAGGTGTACAAAGCAGAAACTGCTGATGGACAAGTAGTGGCTATAAAAGTAGGATTTCTTCATAATTAGCTTAGGTGATCGACTTAAAAAATATGCAAAAGGAGATCATACCTTACATGTAAAACGAGATGAAATTGTTATCAGAGAGTGACAACAAAAATGTGATTAAATTATTTAAAAGTCAATAAACTCACGATAAATTGATATTAGTTCTGGAGGTACCATTAAACTTTAAATTATTAGTTTTGTTAATTAGATGTTGAATATTTGGTGAAAAGGTATTACAAAGGCAAATTGCCAGACGACTTGGCGATAATTATTTTGAGATAGCTTGTAAATGGATTGTGTTATTTGCATGCGAATAAGATCATTCACCGAGACTTGAAGTTAGAAAACTTTGCTATTCACATGTCAAACGACGATTAGGTTGCCTTGTAGACTAGAAATGATCTCTCAGTATTCGAAAGAGCAACCTATAAATTGATTGATTTAGGATTAGCCAAGAAGTTGGAAGACCTTTAGTCGTAAACAAGTACTTGGGCAGGAACTGAATTAAACATGGGTATCAAATTTCATAATAGAATTAAGCTCCTGAGATTTTAAACGAATAAAAGTACTCATTCCAAGCTGACATGTACAGTCTCGGAGTCTGCTTGTACTACATGTTGTCTGGTAAATATCCTTATTTTGATCCAACAAATCGAACTCCACTTTAAGATTTAATTAAGAAGGAGAATGCTGATTTTAATCACATTGCTAATCTTTAATTGAGGAGTCTCATAATAAGAATGCTTAAATACGATCCAAAACAAAGAATTACATTTTAGGAATTATATTAACATGAATTTTTTAAGTTCAAAGAAGGAGATCTATCTAATCCAATCGATTTAGAATTAAAAGAGAATTAAATCATTTATTCATAAAAATTTGATGAGTCAATTTTGGATTATGGTCAACAAAAATAATAAATTGAAGATAATCAAGTTAAATTTGATAGCAAAAGTGATGTTAAGAAAGTCCTTAAAGAAGATAAATAAGAATAAATGGACAATTACATCAAAGATTTAAATTCTGAAGTCTTTCCACAAATTCCTATTCAACCCAAAAATAATATTCCTACCAAAATATATGATAACTCAAAAAAAGAGGACGATTAAATTATGCAACTTTATAATACAAGAAATTAATACCTAGCAATTTTGAAATTAGCTGATTATATCGAATAATTGATACCTCTAGTTAAATAAAGCAAGCTTAGTTACATGTCAATGGAATCGACGTTTAACATGTACGTTGAATATCTAAGGATGGTCTCTAAACAAATATTCATAAAGTTATAACACAGATTCTCTTTCTATTAACCTACTTTAGGGTCTTATGATAGGTATTCACTATTGGAAAAATAAGTGAAAGGAGAAGATAAAAAAAGACTTGATAATATTACTGTTAGGGAAGGAGCCAGCACTGGATTAATTTCATGGTTCAGGAAGAGTGTCATGAAATAAATACAATGCGAACCCAACGACTCCCTGGACTTTAATAAGCAATACGAATAAACCAACATTGAATTGTACAAAGAATTATTGAAGATGTTGCAAGATTCATTTTACAAATATAAAGATGATAATGATTCTGAACTGAAAAAAATCAAATGTCTAATTTACTTATCAATGATAGATACAGCTAGATCGAGAGTACTATTCTAAGTAGATCAAAAAAATATTGATTATAAAATTGAAGAACTACTATTAAACAAGGCTAAAGAAGAACCAGACATACTTTCAGAAAAGGTAACCACTATTTTGGGTTAATATAATTTAAAATATGTCTGATCTATTTTATTCCTATAAAATTGCAAGTTATATTTTGTTTATTTTCTTTCTCAGAATAATTCAAACAATCACTTTATAAATGTTAATTTTATAATTAAAATTATCGTTAGAAGACAATGAAATTTTAAGAAATTTAAAGGGAAATCTACACAAATGATGAATTGTGTTTGTTCCTGAAGTTTCATCTGAGAATATCAAGCGCTGCCTGCCTAACTTTATCAATTATCCAGCTATACCTTTCAAGTCAATACAATCTGTAATTCCACCCATTCTTCGATATGCTACATCTGATGACGGAAATGATATCCATCTTATTTGCAATATTAGGGCTAGTTTATTCATTTTCATATATCACAAAGTTGCAACAAGCAAATTGCTAATATTATGAAAATTAAAATGATAACATATCTAGACTCTTATTTGTTGCTATCTGCTTTACTTTAACAATAGTGATAACCTTGGGAGTAATGAATCCCATATTTTATGAGATCGGAATGCAATCTAAAGTTGCGCAAATGGAACCTTCATCATACGAAGATTTATAGTTAATATACTAATCAGTGAGATTCCAAGGCAACTTATTGATAGAAGTGTTTGTATCAGCAGCTTAAACCATAAGTCTCATATTTATGGGATATGTTTTCCTCCTATTTAGTAAGAATGCTATTACCTACAATTATTTCATTTACTTTTTTGCCCTGATAACAAATCTCGTGGCTATCATTGTCTATTCCAATTAAGATGATATGAAGTCTGTAAGCATAATTAATCATGTACTAAATCCCAATGATAAATACTTAATCACCTATATTTCAGGAGCTTCCTTGTTTATTGCTTTAATAATATTCTTCATATTTTTGATTGATACCTTGGGTCAATATTACAGAATATTCAAGAATCCTATCTACAAATTTATTTTAGGGTAGTATTATTTGATATATTTTAATTAGGAATATCTTAATTGGTTTTGTTTTTGCTCTGATTGGTAGCAATGGACAATTAATAAGGAATCTGTAATAATATTCAGAAGTTTATTTGGGTAAAGATGAATGCAGAAATTAAATGAATTTAATCCCATCTCAAATGCTTGAGGATTTGGGATGTTCAAATAAGTATTTTGGAGCCCAAGATTCCTTTTAATTGGATTGTCCAAATGAATAATAAACACAGATTTGGGAACACAGAGAAAGTGAATAGTTTGGTTGTATCAATTGGAACTGTTGCAGTCTAATTAGTCAGATATTATTAAAAAAATATATCTCATACTGCTTATTAACAAGTTGGGAGGCTATCCTCTTAATTATGTTATCATTTATGATATTTTAAATTAGATTAGTACAAGAAAATGGTAATCTATATTATTTATTTGACAGCTATTTCCTAAACACTAAAATAAATTGCTCTTTTATTTTCATTTTGTCTAATATTCGCAGGAATATTTGCAGCTAACTCTTTACCAGATATTGAAATCTACAGAAAAACTTATGTATCTCCTCTAAATTACATTCCAGTAAACAATTTAAATACATTGCCAACTCATCAAATGTTCTAAGCGATTGATTGGCTCCCTCAATAATGCTCTCAAAAAGTGCCTGTAGACATTGTGTAAAGTATTAAAGATTATTGCTCAAATGGCTGTGCAGTATTATTTGAACTCATACTTTCAATCGAAAATGGATAATTCTTAGTTAATACAATTAATCAAAAAGATGTTATCATCTCTCAAGAAGATGCTGTTGACTCAGAATTCTTATATCTTAAAGGCCATTTCAAAGACATCTTGCAAAATATTTAAGACAACATTTAAGTGTGTCTCTTTTCACCATCCGCAGCCATTAAATGGAATTTTGAGTCTTCTGAACGAAAACATAAAAATAAACATTCTAAATAAGTAGACTATCCAATGTAGCATGAATAGATCATACAAATACCTTCAAAGGTTTAATAAGATGCATTAACCTAATTAATAAAATACTACAATATTTAATTGATATTCTAGGAGAATAATGTTTTACCTATTGGAACACAAATTACCATTCATAATTCATTATTGTATAACTGTTAAAGTATTAATATTAATGCTGAGAAAAGCATTATAATTTATGAATCCAATATGGAACATAATTAATTAACATTCTACAATTATCCCTAAGGTTAATATGCTACAGTCGTATTCAACACTGACAGCTATCAAAGTTGTATTTACATTTAGAGTAATCAAAATATTTATATTCATCCAATTATTCCAATTCAGTCAGATTTGACTATCACTTTATCTTGGTTTGGAGTCTATGATTTGGATTTGATTGTTGAAAATAAAATTTGTAAAGTAGGTAAAAAATATCAGAATGAATGTGGAACTATTAAGACTCACTTTGATTCACTTGTGGGCAATTAATAAACTTCTACTGACTTATCGAATGGAGAATAAATTACTATAGATTATTTATCTACTTACGATTATAAAATTTATGTGTAGATTACATTAAATAAGGAGGAATTAACCAAATTAAAAAAGACCGAATAAGACAACATTAATCTTTACTAATAATCTAATGCTTAAGTGTAGATCTTTGCTAAAAATAGCAGGTATCCTTAAGCCAATATATTTGT
Organism: Paramecium tetraurelia; assembly: GCF_000165425.1. NCBI lineage: Eukaryota > Ciliophora > Oligohymenophorea > Peniculida > Parameciidae > Paramecium > Paramecium tetraurelia. The sequence continues at coordinate 77,773 of NW_001799133.1, read as the reverse complement.
TAAATAAATAGTTTAAGCTGCCCAAACAATCAAAGAAAGTGATAAATTTAAATATAAATGGTTTGTTGGCTGTATAAAAAATGGAGAAGGGTTAGACATTATTAACCAAATCAAAATTAATTATGAGTGTTGATATTTACTTTTAAATTTATATTAGTCATTTATTTTCTCTGAGAGGTCTTCCTATTGAAGTCTAACTTCCCTTTATATCAATGTTCTCCTTATACAGAGACGACTTTCTAACTTCAAAATAGGTAGATTCCTTAAAATTAGATATTTAATTAATACTTTAATATTTTTGATATCGAAACCTCTTTTCTTATATGCATCAAACTCTGCTTGAAGCATCATCAAGTCTTCTTGAACTCTATGATAATCTTTATTTAAAATAGAAAACTTTTGTCTCCAAGTCTCCACTTCATTTTATAAGTAACTAATTCTTTCCTCTAAATTTGAAAGATCAATGTTGTTATTTTATTCTATCTATCTCATTTAAGAATCCATCTCCACTAATTACATTTGTTTTATTCTAAGTTCCTCTAATAATTTCTCCAACTTGAATCTTAATGAACTTTCAGATTCAATTTTGCTTTCGAATTCTTTCTACAAATGTTTTGTCTATAAATTAGTTTGTTCATTCAAATATTTCAACTATTACTCAACACCTTGTAGGTGAGATATCTAATCCTATTGGAAATGGTTTTTCTTATTTAATTCTTCTTCCAAAGAAAGTTAATATTTTAAATCATTTTTTAAACCATCAATTTACTTAAGATTTTCATCTATTTATTATTACAACTCTTTTATTTTAGTTTCTTAATTCTAACTATTTTTAAGACTACTTTCTTTGAATTTTTAGAATTCTTCTTCATATAACTATTTATTTTTCTCCAGTTGAGACAATTTTTCATTCTATGAATTGAATTATTCTTATTAATGATTGTTTTAAAGTTGTAATCTCTCTATTTCAAAGCAATTAAGTAATATTTATTGTATTAACTATATCTTTTCTTCTTTTAGAGCATCCTCACTTAAAATATGATTCTCATTTTATTATTACAAGTTATTAATTTACTCTGATGAGACCTATTAAAAATTTAAAAGAGATGATTGAAGATCTTATATTTAAAGTAATAAACTATCTTACTTTGTAATTAATTAGCTTATTTAATCATTTAACTAAGACTATTAATATACTGCTTCCTATATTTTTTCATCATTCTATCTTTGTTACTCTTCTGATTAAACCTATTATTATTTAAGTGCATTCTCCTATGTATTATATTTATCTTCAAGTTCAGTATTTTGTTATTTTAATCCGCAAATCAGATTTTATAATGATTTATTAATCTCTATTTATGATTCTAGTTATCTCTCCAATTATAATAGGCTTTCCTACTTTAAATTTAGGTCATCTTTCAATTCACTATTAATAGCTTCCTTCTCGATCAATATTAATTATTAAGTTCTAATCTATTCATCAGAATTTTCTAATTTAGTTTTTGCTATCTATAATTCTTCAGTTATTTAATTTAGTTCACTAGTTTTTTCCTTTAATTAAGATGTCAAGCATTTTTCCATCTCCTTCAAATCATCTAGTTCTTATGTTTTATCTTCTAATTCTTATTTAATTTGTAATAATTGATTTACCAATGTTTCCCTTTCTTACTTTGTTAATTCATGTTCAGTGTCTTTATTTGACAATTAATTTTAATGATGTTAAGTCTATTGAATCAATTAAGTCTATAGAACTTCGTTGGTTTGATCATTAATAATTACTTGTTAATTTAATTAATAGTTTTATTCTCTATATTCATTTAATTCTGTTTCAAGTTATTGAACCTTATTGTTTATATCTTCTCTTTCCTTTTCAGTCTTATCTATTTGATCTTACAATAATTATTCATTTTATTGAGATTATGCTAATTTCTTTTCTAACAATTCCAGATTCTCTCTATATGTTTACATTAATGAATCTTTTTAAGCTAGCATTTATTATGTTTATGAGTCTTTTTGTGTAATTTCAAATTTTAGCTCATGGATTATGTTATTTGAAAATAGGAGTTCTTGTTCGCAATGATTATATTTCTATTACAATTCTTAGATTAAATGGTTCCTATCCTCAATCACATTTTACCCCACTTACAATTGCTTTTCATAATCTTGAACTCTAAATTTCAATAGTGAAATGCCTTCATTTTTATCTTCAATCACGTATTGAAGTCTTTCAATCTCAGAACTCAATAGAGCAATTTTGTTTTCAAGTACTTCTTGCTATTTTAACTATGAGGATAAGAATCTGATTTAATCATCCTAATATTAGAACTATGATTTAAAAGTATTAAGCTCTGAATTTAGATAAGAAACTTCTTGCTTGTGATTTTTTTAGGTTTCTTCTAGTAGTTTTATCTTGCTCTCAGTTTCCAAGCTTGTGTTAACCCAAACTTATTATTCGCCTTCATATTTCTCCACCTACTGATCTAATTCATTTTAAAGTTCATTTACTCTTTAATTTAATTTATTATTTTCTTATGTCAATTAATCAATTAAGGTTTCCTAGCATAAATAGATTGTTTACATGTCCTTAACACTTTTTTTCTGTACACAACTTTACAGTCCTAGTCTCTATAACAGGTCTATACGTAGTAGTGGTGAGAGTGGTTTTAGGCCTTGATTAATAGGTTGTAACCTTTGCTAATCTACCACAAGAATCATGACGCTTGTCTTTGGGTGGGGAATTGACAACTCTAGTTGTTGCAATAGTCTGAGTTTGAAAAAATTTGGGAGACTGTGGTCTCATTATAAGAGAATTCGTTAAATTTATTAATATTTTTAATACAGTTAAATGAATTAAGATTAAATAATTGAATATGCGGCTCATAAGATTTATAAATTATCTATAACCTCACAATTGCAATTTAGCCTATCCATTTATCGATTTCCATTAATAAAGATTACAATAGTAGAGTTTTAAATAAAGTTAGAAGTAATTGTCAAAATTGATACTGGATGAATTACAATTTAGATCCTTTGAGCAATTTTGATAGAAGCACTGAAATAGTGGAAAAGTATAGTAGAATATCATAAACTATCTAAGTAGAAAAATCGATAATGGCATGTGTTTTTTTAAAAGTAATTCAGTTCTTATAAAGTATATTTTACTTTTGGATTTTTGATATTATTAGAAATGCTAAAAACGTAGAAAGTATGCAAAATCTGATCTAATACTTATTAGAAGTTTTATATATCACATTGGATTTCTTAAAATGCATAAGAGTTTTAAGTTTATTTGAAGGTTTTATATATAAAAAAATACTAAAACAGAATGAGATTCTAATTAAAATAATAATTTTATCGAAAATTCTTAAAGAGAATAATTATACAGTCATGTATAATTTGAATTTATTAATAGGATAGATAAGCTTAAATATCAATACATCATATGATACTTAATGTTAATTTGATTTCATTTTGCCAGCCTATCTAAATAGAATTCTATTTTTGATATTTTTTTATCATTATATTAATTAGATCATTTATTAGTCATAGTAAACACTATTTCTTTTAAACATTTAATATATTTACATCAACTAAGTTCATAATCATAAACACCTTGATTAACTTTCCTACTTTTTCATGAATAAACACAAATGTTCTAGATTATAGACTTATAGAATATTATCAATTATTATTGTAACATTTCTAAGAGCTCTAAAATAGAGTTGTTTAATTCTTTATATCCACACGTAAATAGAGGTTTTCGATTTCTAAGACATCACTAAATATGAACAAACAAATCTATTGAAAATTATAAAAAATCTATTATTTAAATATTTTACATATTCCTAAGAATAGCAAATAAATATTTAGATATCCTAAAGTCAATAATCTAAAAACGTATTTAATTTATGCTTGGATATGGATTAAAAATACTCTTTTTTATGGTTGAGCAATTGATATTTAAGAAATATAGCGCTGTTTTTTTTTAAATTTTAAATTTTATTAATGCAAAATTTAGAAACTCACAGAAATATCAGTTTATAGGTGTGTTAGATAGTGTTGGAAGGGTGTAAATAAGCACTCATTATGAGATTATTGAGTGTTTATTGCAAGGATAGCTCTATATAAAAAATTGATTAAGAAATAATCGAGATTTGTTAAATATTTAAAAAAATAGATATTTATATTTGATTGTATGAGCAGAAAAGAATAAGACATCAAAAGATTGATTGCTTCATAAGTAAAAATGTTATTTAGATTTCTCTTTAGTGCCACGTTGGAACAAAACAACTTCATTTTGACATGAAGAGATATGTATCTCATAGAAGTGATAATGGTTCATACATTCTCAATTTAGAGGAAACCTGGTAACACATTAAGTTGGCTGCCAGAGTTATTGCTGCAATCGAATAACCACAAGATGTTATGGTATGATAAACTTGAATAATTCAGGTTGTTTCATCAAGACCAATTGGTTAAAGAGCAGTCATTAAGTTTGCTCACTACACATTGGCCAGTTCAACAAGATCAGCAAGATGGACACCAGGTACATTGACAAATCAATCCAACAGTGCCAGTGGTAAATTATAAGAACCATAATTGTTGATTGTAACAGATCCTCATTTGGTAAGAATATTTGAATTAATATATTTTATAGGATAGATAAGCTATTGTTGAAGCCTCATACGTTAACATTCCAGTCATTGCCTTAACCAACTCTGACACTCCATTATAATATGTTGACATTCCCATCCCAGTTGGAAACAGGGAAACCAAATCCATTTCAATGATTTATTGGTTGTTGGCTAGAGAAGTCAAAATCTTAAGAGGAGAATTGAGATAAGGTATCTATTGATAATATTCAATTATTTTAGATGAAGAATGGGATGTTTTGGTTGATTTGTTCTATCACAAGGAAATTACCAATGATTAATTGGGCATCACAGACAATTAAGTCAAATAAGAAGCTGAAGATCATGAACAATAAGCTGAAGGCGAAAAGGCAGAGAAAGACTGGTGATAAAATATATTAATATTATGTAAAGTACATGTACAAGGAATGCGTTTAAATTAATTAAATTATATTATTATTTCTTTATGAGTAATACTTTTAAGTCTGCAGGCAATACTCTCGCCAAAGGTAACGATTTAGGTTAAACTAACCAAAGTTTCGGTGGCTCTCAAAATCCTGCCTCATTAAAGGGGAAATTGATGGGTTTGGAAGTATTAAATATATCCATCTTAGGAAACAATCAAAGGTATTCAAGATGAGATGAATTTTCACAAAAAAGAAGTTTAAATACTCAAATCCGAAAAAGATACCTTAGAATCAGTTTTGAGTATGAAAACTCAAGATGTCAAGAAGACTCTTACCAATGAGCTTATGAGAATAGAAGAGGAAATGAAAAGGTATAGAAAATCTATGTAATTAGACACTTTGCACATCAAAAGGCTGAAAATTCAAGATTGTAATAATAAATCACAGGATTAAAAGGAGAAAAGACTGCTCTCTAATAATAATTGTTGGGATTGCAGAGAAGAATAGCCGAGTTGGAATTATAGGTTGGTTAGGAACAAGCCTGAATAATAATAAAACCTAAAATTTATAATAATTTAATTTTGTTATCTTATATTCATTAGCAATTCACATTCACATTCCTTTTTAATAAGTAAACCCTTCAAATTAAACATTCTATTAAGAATCTGGAGTTTCAATTAAGGGCTATTGTAAGAATGCTGGAGCAAAGTTAGACAAATCTTCTAAATTTTAAATTCGAGGAACTATTGGAGGCTATAGTTTCCTCTGTTCAACTAATTCCCAATCTATTCCACTAAAGAAATTGTGTTTTTTGATTTCTTGAATCCCATTTGAGCCCAATCTGAATCCAGGCTAGGTTATAAAATCATATGTACATCTTTCGTTAAGAGGCCCTTTAGTAAAGATTAAGCCTAAAGAGAAAAGGTAGGTTTCATCTCCAAAGGTTTTTCGCATCTATTTTTTAACATTTCTCTTTTATTTTTTGAATAAAATGGAGGAGCTCCACTCAGCATTTCATATATCAAGGCTCCGTAACTATAGAAATCAACAGCGAAACTATGTCCTTTTTCTAATGAATACTTAAGATAATAAGATTACAGTATAGTATTTCTGGAGCAACATATTCTGGAGTACCACAAAACGAATAAGTAATTTCGTTTCTTTCATATCCTAATTTAGAGAGTCCAAAATCTGTAAGAACTACATGTCCATCTTTATCCAGGAGGATGTTTTCTGGTTTTAAATCTCTGTAAATAATTTTTTACTGATGCAATATGTCAAGAGCAATCAAAAGTTCAGCTGCATAGAATTAAGTCCATTCCTCATTAAATTTTTATCTCTTTCTGAGATGGAGAAACAACTCACCGCCTATCATAAAATCCATAACCATGTAGAGTCTCGATGGACTTTAAAAGGCGAAGTGCAATTTTACAGAAAAAGGACTACTAATCAAAGACATTATTTTTCTTTCTTAAAGTGCTTATTCCTATTGTTTCTTTTTTTACAACAACTTCTTCCTTAAAATCTTAACAGCATACAATTATTGATCTGCTATTCTTTTGACAAGCAGTACTTTACCAAACGATCCTCTGCCTATAACTTTTAAAAGTTCAAAATCAGAAAGGCTAAGTTTGGTTTTGGGATTTCCGTTTTCTCCTTCAATTGGGATATAGGTGGTTTCTCCAATTTAGTCATCGACGTCATCCTCATCTAAAAATTCACTTTCAATGTTGGGTATTTTGGAATTGTATTCTGCTGGCTTGTTTTAGCACATACCCATTTTAATAAATATATTTATATTTTATGATGATCTTATTCTTGAAATAACTTCTGATTTCTATTATATAAAATACGAAAATTATGGAGATGATGTAATTAGGTATTATTAATAATTACAATTTTTAGGTATTATTATTTAATCTATTGAGAATAGAGCGAAATGCATCTTAAATAATTATATTCATTCCCCAATTATTATTATTTTTATACAATTCTAATGTTTTAGGATCCAGAAGAGAAAGATATGATAGGCGATCTTCTTAATGGTATTTCAAATCCTCATGCTCTTTTAGATAGTTTTGAAGCAGAGAAAACAAAAAAATCATATTCTAACAATAGACCCCCTGCATTGGAAATTAAATAATACCAAAAGGCCTCACCTGTTTATCAACCCAAGGTCTATTCACCTTAGGTTTAACATAAAGCAAAGTTGTTAATTTGTTAATTAAAGTTCTTACGATTTGGATTTACGACTAACAAAAATACCTGTTTAGCAAAGTGCTCCTAATTCAGCCTTAAAAGCCAAATCATATGAGTGCATGACATAATTTATTCCAGAAGAAGAAACAAGTCTAGAAGGAGATTTAGTAATCAAAAATTCATAATTTAAAAGATATCTAAATGCAAGGATTAAAATGGTGCCAGAAGCATTCAAAAGCAATTCTAAGAAGGATCTGTTGCAATCAAAGATTTGATATTCAGTAGACTTGAAAAGGGCTTCGTATCCTTGTCAAAGGATGTATTTGGTAATTATGTCATTTAAAATCTTCTCGAAAATGGTATGAATTTTAGCTAAAGGTAGGAACTCAATTACAACAACAAAAAATGCTTATAATTTTATAGCCCCACACTTAACAACTTGCATTTCATTAATATGGATGTAGAGTCTTATAAAGGCTGTTATAAAATTCCCATAAAACTCCAGAGTTCAAAGTGTTATTTGATTCAATAAAGGGCAAAGTCAGAGATTTAGTGATAGATCAGCATGGAAATCACGTTGTGCAAAAACTTATCTAACTAATGGAAGGCGATGTCAGCCTCTGGGTTTTAGATGGAGTTGAAGGACAAATAAGCAAGTTGGTTACAAATTCTTTTGGATGCAGGATCATCTAAAAAGCTATTTCAATCTCAAACAATCATGCCGAACGTTAGATGAGTGTTTTACAAGAAATCATGAAGATATCTCAAGAATTATGCACTTCATAATATGGCAATTATATCATTCAGTAATTATTGAAAGATGGCCCAGAAGTTATCTAAATTGAAATTTAGCAAATTATAATGGATAAAATAGAAGAATACAGCTTGAATAAGTTTGGGAGGTATTTTCATCTTTTAAATTAAGTAATGTTGTTGATTGTGCAATCAAATGTTCAAATAATAAATTCAAATTAAAAATTATGGAGTTACTATTGAGTCAAAAGAATCATCCAGTTTTATTTGTAAGTCTCTCAAAAAATGCATATGGCAATTATGTTGTCTAAAACTTTCTTAAATTTTCCGATAGTGAAATATAAAAAGAGTTTTATCTGAAAATTACAAACAATTAATAACTATTGTAAGAAATTTAATAATCACAATTTGGTATTTAACTTAATTAATTGTAGGTTAATACGTCTATTAGATGTTAACTTAGAAATTAGAACTTGAAGCTTTTAAATTATGATTCCTGTGTATGATTTGTTAATATATATATTGTAATTAAAAAATACTAGATTTACTTATTACATACATTGCTTAATAATTCTATTGAATTCTGAATTTTTGTTAATAATATAATTTTCTAAAGAGTATCATCCTTTTTTCCTTGTTTTTCAAAAGAAAACAACAAGAAATGGAATCAAAGATCATATTCATAAATCCATAATTTAAATTATATACTCTTGAAATTGAATCATAATAAAGAAGTTACTTTATCTTTCTACTTTAGAATAATTTATTTTGATGGAAATAGCTGAGTAGATAAATACGTTAATTGTTTATCTATTATAATATAAATTCATTTGATATTGAGGATAAAATTCTGTTAAGAAAGATAATACGATTTCCCATTAAATATTCCAAAGAATTTGGATCCCAAATAAAAATGCACAATGTGTTTACCATCATTTGTGGAATGAATGGGATATTTAATAAAAATTTACTCAATATATGTTGATAAAAGTGATTTTTTATTAGTTATTATTAATTATATGACTGACATCTTAAAGAATCCTAAGGTGAGATAAATCATTCAAGATGTTGTAGGAGGATGTGCGAATTAGACTGCAACAGTGCTTGAAATGACATTTGTGTAAATATACACTGCGGATGAAGGTAAGCACAAATTTCATGGATCCAACATTGCAGGAATTCTGTGCTTTCTAATAGACAGAAGAGAAGGAAAAGTAAGAAAATAATTTATAGAAGTGCTTTTACTTGAGAGTTTATGATCCTGCAACTCTGTAAGTTCTATTTTCAATGGAACTTTGTTATGGAATCAAAGACTTTTGGTAACCTGTCCATGGAATCGCCAATTTCTATAGCATACCCATTTCTAAAGGTTTTATTGGTTTCTTGTTTCCAAATGTCGATGAAGCTACAAAGATAACGTAAAAGATTTGTTCAAATGGTCCAACGAAACAATAATTAGAAGAAATTAATGCCTAAATTGAAAAAGAGGAAAAGGAGAGAAAGAAACTTGACAAACTAGAAAAAGAAAAGGGAACAGTTAAAGGTGCATTTAAAGACTTTTTTGGATTGAATAAACAAGTCGAGAAGGTATAAATTTATTAGATATCAACTAGTAAGTATAAGTGAGTGGTCCAACCGGATTCAAAAGGAATTAATTAACATTTAATCTTGACACCGGAGAAATTAACTTAGATGAATTGCCTCCAGAGCTGATCAATGCTTTCAAAAAGGCAGGAATTACTAAAAAGGATTTACAAGATAAAAATCAAGCCAAAGAAATCTTCAAGGCTGTTGCTAATTTCAATGAAAATCCTACTGCTCCTCCTCCCCCTCCTCCACCTCCTCCTTCAAAGTAGCAACAATAATAACAAGTATATTTTATCTCTTAATTAAGGTCGTTCCACCACCTCCTGCGCCTTCAGCTAAAGGTGGTGCTCCACCTCCACCTCCTCCACCCCCTCCTCCTCCTCCTCCACCTCCTCCCCCTCCCAAAGGTGTTCCACCTCCTCCTAGAGGTCCTCCACCTCCCCCACCTCCTAAGGCACCTATTAGTGGATAACCCCAAGTGACTTAGCCTAATACATAACAGTAATAGCAAGCTCCAAAACAACAACCTAAAAGTTAATCCAATAAAAATGATCTATTGGCTGAAATTTAGTAAGGTGTGAAGTTAAAACATGTTGAAAAGAATGAGTGTAAAGTAGACATAAAAGAAATGGATAAAAAACAATAAGATGATTTATCAAGTTATTTAGCTTAAATGATGGCTCAAAGAAGAGAACAACTAACTAAAAATAGAAAGGATAGCTCTGATAGTCATAATTCTGGTTGGTCTGATGATTGAGGAGATCATAAGGATGATATTATGAAAATTAAATAAAAATATAACCAATTAAATATTGAATGCTGAAATCTATGTCATTCACTATTGAATCTATCTAAAATTCTTTGAAATCGTTGTTTAATTACTAAAGCAGAATTTTTATGTAGACTTTTGATCATTTTTCTTGATATAACTTAAATTTCAATTCTGAAAATTAAATCTTCTATATTAAATATATCTATTTCTTTTTCAGATTAACTATCATCTCTTTCAGTTTGGTTATTCAATTTGGAAGCGGAAAGTTTATGATTAATTTTGAATTAGGACATTGAGAGTTATGATGAAGTTATTAAAAGAATGATTTACTATTGACCTTTTGTGGAATAATAAAATGAATCTTGCTCTTAAAAGCAAATCTATCAATGTCCTTTTTATAAACTTTAAATTAATATTTTATTATGTATGTTTAGAAAGAATGGTATCAATTTGAATTCAATATCTTTTTAGTAACCAAATTGTTTTAAGTTTTAGAATGTTATTTATAAAATAATGATTATTTTTATAATAAAAGTAAAAATAAATTTTGGAATATTATTTTAATATCGATTAAATAAATAGTAATAAAATACAATTATAGTTTCATCTAATCATCTAAGGTAGTAAAACAGTATTGATTGGTTAAGCTTATTCTTTTCTTGGGAAAGCATTCCAAAATCTCAAAGTCTCATCTCCAGCTCCAGTCACTATAGTTTCTCCATCTGGTGACATTGCCAAAAATAGGACTCTAGAAGTATGGCCCATTAAAGTAGTAACCTAGAATATGAATATCAAAAATACTTTTTATAAGGCTGGATATTTCCAACATACAATTTAATTCATACTGTAACCATGAGTTGAAACGAATTCATTTACATTTTTACTGAACATCAAATTGCACACTTAGGAACCAGTGTCGATCCAATCTAATTATTCAGTGGTTAGTGTATTGAAAAATCTAATGGTTCTATCTGCAGTTCCTCCGCCTGAAGATAATAAACCATGTCTATGGGGTGACCAGGCAATAGCCTTTACGGCAGCCTAATGTTAATTAAATTTAGCTAATGGAATTTATGATCCCATTCTCCAAACAAACAATTTATTATCATTTCCACCTGATGCCAATTGATATTCATCAGGTGACCATTTCAATCCACAAACCTCTTATTTATGACCTTCAAATTTTCCAGTCTGTCTTTTTTATCTTGGATCATGTAGAATTATTGATCTATCTTTAGAACCAGAACATAGAGTCTAATTTATGAATAAAAATCTTACATTTCCACTCCATGCCAAAGATCCAACTCTAGCAGAATGTCCTTCCAATATTTATATTCTTTTCATTTTCTCTTAATCATAAATATGCACTTCTCCTGAGCCTGTTCCTATTGCTAATTAATTTCCTTATGGATTCCATATCAATGAACAAACCATATCATTATTACCGAAATCACAGAATTTAGTTACTCTGTTGTTATAAGCCGACCACAAATATACACATGAGGATAGTGCCACTGATAGTACGTTTTAAGAACTCCAATCTATTAGATTTAAATAGAAATCATCTTATAATTGAGGAGCGTCCAACACTTTAAATGGTACTTTGCTAATCTTTCTTTGGCTGAATTGATAATCTTAACTAGTTTAATATTGTTCTCTGTAGTCCATTAGGTTTTAGTAAGTTTCCAAGACAGCTGGATTTATGTCTGACAATATTTTTCGTTTTGAAGGAGTATTGTCAGCAAAGCGCAACAAATTCTTTGATTCCCACTATAGCTATTCAGTTTGTAATGGTTATCCAAGGACATGCATCTTATAGATGTCTTTCAGTGTAACATTTCCTTACTCTTTGTAATCGCTACCTTTTTATGGTTCTTGATTCTCCTCCTCAATCTCTCTATATTGAAATTCCTCGTTTAGAGTCTACTTTTGACCACTTCTCAAGGGAATATACCTGCAGGTTTTTCCTTATTGTATTTATTTTTTAGGTGTACTGTCTTATTCCTATTCCATTTGGTCTATTGATTTAATATTTATACTACCTCCATGATTAGCACTCTGAATGTCCACCTTATGTAGCAATCTAACAAGATCGCTGATATCACAAGTTTTAGATTTAGATAGATGTGAATTTTCTTTATTTTATTTTGATGGTGAGATTTGTAATTTATCTTCAAAACAGGATACTTCTATATCAATATTACGCTATTAGAGCATTTTTACAGTATTCGTTGACATTTTTTATAAAGGGTATTTGCAAACAGATATTAATTTAATTTACGTTAAACTTTATTTTTAATCACACTTAAAAAGGCAAAATAAATATTATTTATAAGTTCTTGTTTAATCAATCAACATATCTAGTATTAATTATTTATCACTAAGAATTGCACTAAAAATTTCCTTATTTTTTATTAATTATAAATCGTTAATTATATGAGTCATTTTTATTCTAATTTTCATTCTAACAGACATTAAAATATGCTTTTACATTATCACTCTTCCATTTAATTTTTATTTTCCCTATTTCTCCAAACCATAGGTAGATAGTTAACGAGTTGGAATTTGACATTTGGTAATTATGATTAATAATATTCTCGTTTAATTTTGATGAAAATTGCATACTTCCTTTATCTCTCAACAGAATTAATCATTTTATAAAGGAGAGTGTAAAGATATTGGTAAATTATTATGTTGAAAGTAAATTATTAAATCTAAAAATTATTAAATATTCCAATTTACAGGATCTTTGTTCTTTGCAAATCTGCTTGTCACATATCTTGAATCACCATTTATTAAATAGCTTTTCTTTTATTGATTCAATAATAGAATCCTTTGATGGATAAATAAAAGGGATTTTATTTGATTTCATAATCCTTATAATGATCCTATTTTTGATAACAACTTTAGAAATAATTATTACTCACCTATATTTAAAAGGTTTCATTTATTGTTAAGTTCCATCCTCATTTAATATTTGAGTTTTCCTAACAAGGTTAAATATTATTATAATCCATATTTATTTATAAAATATGGAATAATAAAACATTCTTAATTAAGAGGATCATTACCTAATATAAAATTAGAGATATTATTAATAATAGTAAATTAAATATTATCTTTTTAATTAATAATTAGATTTTTGCATCCTTATTAGATTATGAAACAGCTTTATTCACATCTTTCGTTTAACCTTTTTTCAATTTAAATCTTATTTGGCCTATTTTATTATAACAATTAAGCCATATTCAACAAATTTAACTAATTTTTAAATAAACAAACATTTGAATTTTCTCTTAATTTGTAGAAGGATTATAGATTTAGTATTCAATACAGTTTTTAAATGTGCAAAATTCCTTAATAACAATTGATAGATTTATTTAATTTGACTTTTGATCAGAATACATTCAAATATATTTTGGGGTAGGTGAGATATGTATTATAGCATTAATATATTTTTTCTAATAAAGTGATAATTAAATTAATTATGCATCAGAGGATGAAAAGCGACATCAGATTCGATTAACTTAAGCTTGATTACTTATAAGCAAATAGTTCCAAAATACTAAAATCAGAACAAGACTCAACCTAACCTTCATAAACATTAATTGTTTAAGGAAACTTTCTTGAAAATAAAACAGACAGACAACTATCCCCCATCATCAACAGCTTTAGACCAAGACACAGGTTGAAGTAATGCCAGTCTCTTGCTTTGGATAATGACCCCGATCTTGAAGAGTTTTCTATTTGGGGTGATTTGGAAGAGTTGCCTGTCGGAAATGATTAAAACAACCATATAATTTCCTTTTTGGAATTATACAAGTATCGATATGAAAAAACAACTAAGAAACCAGTATCTTGTTACAACGTTATTCTGATGACCAAAAAGTAAAATTCATGTTTATAAAGATCAGATTGATAAACAGACATTCAATAGCTAGGTTAAAATACTATGGAATAAACAAAATATAATGGATAGATTTTAGGGACTGGAGTAGATCAGGCAATCTTAATTCTTTGTGATATTTTAATTTGTTTTAGATTTTGCTCTTAAATTTGATAATTAATATAAATTTAATGGGTAACATGTGTGAATATCATGCAAGAAATGTATTAAGCATTGATAATTAAAAAGATAAATAATGAATAAAATCTATAGCCTAAGTTGTTAGCATAACACAGATTCCAAAACATAGGAATTTACTTAGATGCAGGAGACATCAAAAATGAAGAAGTTGATGTGATTGTGGCTTAAACAGACTTAAACCTAAAGGTAATAGTGACCTCTAATGTAGCTACCATACTACTTGGTAAATAACGTTTCACCTTAAACAAAATAGCAGTTGTTAAAATACATTTAATAAATTCGAGATAAATAAGCAGTATCTCATGGTGATGTCGTACATTCTCATGCTGCAGAAGTATCAGAACTAATTCTTATTATTAGCTGGAATTTGATTTTGTTTTTTATTGCGTATTGCCAAATGAAGATGATGAACCAATGAAATTAGCTAGAAATCACAATCCTAAAAATCTAAACTTGAAATTACCAAAAAATGCTCATTAAAAATATTAGAAATAATTTATTTATGATTGCATGATGACTTGTCTTAAAGTAGCAGAAGAAATGGAAATTACGTCAATATGTTTTCCTGTAATGAAATCAACCAAGTTCACAATATCGACAATTGCAACTATGCAAATGATTGCTGTTAAGAATTTTTTAGAAGAAAATGTCACAAAAATTAAATTCTTGAGTTAAGTCAGATTTTGTATACAAGATGATAAAGATTAAGAATTATTCAAATGGGCGTTTGACAAGGTTTTTATGGATACAGATGATAGTAGTGAAGCCAGCGATGAAGATTCACTTAATAATAATAGTGGTAATAGTGGAAGTGGTAGTGCAGGGAATTCTTTAAGTAAAAATGTAATTATAAAATTTATAAATGTAAGACTTTGTATGAATTATAACCGACTGTAAAAAAGCCATAGCAAAAGAATTTTGAAGAGGATGAATTTGTTAAGAGTTTTGGAGCTAATTATTATGATAAATTTGAGAGTCCTTAGAGTGTGGGTAGAAAAATATCAATTTGATAATATATTAATACTTCTATTTATAAATTATTGTTATACATGGAATTGAATTTTTATCAGAAAAGTGATATCTAAAATTAAGAGAATTTCAAAGATATTGATGTCTCTAATTGGTATGAATTTGTTGGTATTAGAAATTCTTATGAATATAATAGTTATGTTCTTATTAAGTGTTGGAGGAAACTTAATATTGATTAAAATTTTTCAGAAAATTCAAAATTTATTTAAGTGGCAAATAGAGGATACGAAAAATAATCCTTCTAAAATGTTAACTGTAAATTGCTTATTAGTAATCACAATAATATGTAAGAACAAAAATTATCTAAGTTAAGATCTTTTTATGTTATTACTCAATAGCGGGTTTTTTGTTTAGTTAAATTTGGTAATGGGATTGTAAGACTTAAATATCATCTTTAACACTCTCACCATAATTATATATCATTATTTAAATTTGCTAGGCATAAACTTTGAACCTTACATATTGTTTTTGCAGTAATTTGTGGCTCAGACTCTGGAGAATGAAGTTGAGAATTGAACAGAACTAGTCTCTTTTAGGATTAACTAATGTTTTAAAAGTTTTTCTTTCCTTATTAATCGTATTAATTCCGATTCTTACTATAGTTTCATTGATCTTAGAATCATATATTAATAACATTAGAGAATATTGTTTGGGTGCTTTAACTATGTTAAGTACTATCTCTTTTGCTGCTATTTGCATTATTCTATATACAAAACTGAAAGATTAATTCAGCATTGGCGATCATTACAGTGCTGTATAAATTTAAAGAAATATATTTAGAATTTAAAATTCTTATCAATAGCAGTAATAATATGCTCTCTGATTCGACCATCGTTTAATTTTTTTTTTTCTTAGGAATTCTTTTGGAAATTGAAACCTGGACTAGAATGTGATGAAGATGATGTACTCATAAATAAATTACCTGATTAAGGGATTTCATGGTATATAATAAATAGATTTCTAAATAGGGCTGCTTTCTAATTAATTTATTCTTGTATCACTGATTTCATTCCTATTTATATACTATCATTGTTGTTCTCTCCTAACACATCAAAGAGAAAGACATTAGTAGATGCGAACAATGATTCCGATTATATTTAAGAATGATTTATTTATTTAACAAATTTTTATTAGTTAATGTCCTATCATCATAAACTTATAAAATTTAATAAACCAAAAATATATATCGTTAATTCATTTTTGATTTGTGGATAATAATTACATTTAGAAATTCTTATTAGAAAAATTATCTATGTAGAAAATATTGTTGAAATATCCATATATTAATGATTCTACATGAATATTTAAGGTGGATTTAGGTAAGACTCTTAATTTAGTATTATATTATGTTCTTAGCGTTTCATATTTGTTATTTTAGTTTTCAAAAAATAGTTCAACATACTCTCCTAATTATTTCGAAAGATTAATTGCAAAACATAAGTATTTAGGGTAACTTTAATAAAATTATTCATATTAATTCAATCATCAGGATTGAGTAAGATTTTTATTTAACATTAAATACTACTTTAATTTACTTTTATTCTCTAAAACCAGGATAAATTATTAGGAACTAATTAAGATTTTAATTAATAACTTTCTATTCTATCCACAAATATAGTTTATTCCTTTCAAAATTTTAACATTAATTTTAAAATGAATTTTATACTTCAAATAGGATAAGTAAAAATTGTAAAAAAACAATTAAAGATTTAATACAAAGAGAACAATTAGATATAATAATATCATTTTATTATTTCTTGATTATTTAAATGATTTAGTTTAGATTATAATTTATTCTTTAAAATATTATTTTTATTAATTCCATCTAATTACATGCAACATAGAACCGAAGACTACGATTTACTTTACAAGCTAGTTTTAATTGGTACTTTTCAATTTTATTCGAAGGGGATTCTGGCGTTGGAAAAACCAACATTCTCAATTAATTTACAAGAGGCGAATTCCTATAAGATTCCAAAACCACAATAGGAGTAAAATATAAAGTTTATCGTTTAATTTAGGTTGAGTTTGCTTCAAAGAATGTCATACTTGATGATAAAACCATAAAAGCATAAATTTGGGACACAGCTGGCCAGGAGAGATACAGGGCTATAACATCAGCTTATTATCGAGGAGCAGTTGGTGCGATGATTATTTATGATATCACTAAATCATTAACTTTCGAAAATGTTGACAAATGGATGAAAGTAATTATTTTAGCAAAAAATAAGGAATTGAAAGAAAATGCAGACCCTTCCTTATAAATTATGATTGTTGGAAATAAAACTGATTAAAAACATATCCGATAGGTTGCTACTGATTGTGCTATTGCTTACGCATAACGAAATGGAGTGGCATTTATAGAAACAAGTGCAAAAGACGGAACAAATGTAGAAGATGCCTTCAAAAACATTTTATAATGTATTAATTAAATCTAATACCAAAGAAATATATAAATCGGCTAAGGTTGTGAAACCAACTCCATAACCTACTAAGTTTGTTGTTGCAGATACAGATGTGGTGAAACCAGAAAAGTCTTCAGGTTGCTGTTGATTTTGGAAATTATTTGTTATTTGTTATATACAATCAAAATTTCATTTAATGTTATCTTAGAGAGTCAATAACTTCATGATTTCTTTTTAAAACTCATTCGTCAGAATCATTCAGTTTTTATTTATATTCTGTCACTGTGGTCTCAACCCTTGGAAATTTTACAGAATTATTGTAATTATCTGATTGTAATTCACAAGAATTTAACTAAATATTTCAAAATACAACCCATTTAACTTTATTTGAAAGGATTATAATAAATTTATTATACAATTTGCACCTTTTGACTTTTTGGATAATATAATTAAAATATTGCAAAATTTAAAATTATTATGGTATTACCTAATTATCTTTTATGTTAATAGTATTGAGTTTAGAGTTCTGTTAATAATGGAATTTAACAGCAGTCTAAAAATCTTTTGAATCCTGATATTCTTTCCTATAGTCTTTACAATAATTATGTTTTCCAAGATCTCTTTGTTCATTATACTCAATTGTGTTAAGTAGCAAATAAAATTGAAATATTCAATCTTACACATAATTTTGAGCTGAAGTTTAAGTTGAATTTTTGCAGAATCAGAAAATTTAACAACGCTATTGGTTCTATTATAAAATTATAGATTAAGAATTAATGTCGATCAAAAATGTTTTAACATTAGTACAATAAATTTTATGTTAAATTAAAAGAAACATGTAGAATTTGATTCATTTTCAGTATTTCTGAATTTACCGTTAACATCTATATAATTAATTCGATAGCATAGAGAAAACTGCCATGTTTAAACACAAATTGCTTTAAACATTAAGCAAATTTCTTGATAATTTTCTATGAGCTTAACAAATTGAATAAGGAGTTTCTATATTTAAAAATTAAGTACATAAGAAGGAGTTAGAAAACGATTTTATGTAGTTTTAGATATTAAATTAATTCTTAAATATGCTCTTATGAAAAGTAATATACATTTCAAAAAAATATATAATAATATTTTATATATTTATTCCATGTTCTTAAACGAATAAAGAAATAAATTAATAAAATATTGATATGTATAAATTAAATAGAATTATACATTATTCACTAAGATTATTATAATATCCTTATGATTTAATATCATAATTGTTAAAAAAGGTGATTAAAAGAAATTCATATGTTAGCTAACCTTTTTTCATCAGTAATCAACTTCCTTTTGTAAATAAAATAATAGTTTATATTATATTGCAATATAAAAGATGTTCTATTATTGAAATTTAGTAAAATGCGCCATAATTAGATTAAAGTTAAGAATAATTCTAAATTTAATAGAATATAAACCAAGAAAATAATTAACATTGTAGGTTATCCAATATTTATTTATGTTATGATAATCAAATCAATTTCTGCTGGCGATGAATTGAGCAGTGGTGGATAACTTCTCACTAATGTGCTCTTAGAGTCTGTCAACAATTTCTTATTAGGCAGTTCTAGTGGATTAGATTAGTTAGTATACCTTTCAGCAGTTTAGGTTTCATAGATTTCTGATTAGACTGCATACCAAGCTTATTATCCAGCAAGTCTTTCTTCGCTGTTTTCTAATTCAAGAGTGTGGAATTCGATCCATGATTAAGCATCTTCAATGGTGTCCTTTTATTCTTAGATTTAGACTTCCAATTAAGCTTTTCTTTCAACCAATCTGGTGTGTTCGTTACTCAAGTGAACGCTGAATTCAGCCCAATGAGCAGCTTATCTATCCTCGACGTCCTTGAATATTAAATTTGAATGAATACTGTCTTGGCAGCCTTCTCTGAGACTAATTATTATCTGATTTCGCTCAATAATTAAGCAATCTTGGTCAAAGCTTTTTGGTTGACTCCGTGGGTGGCTAATTCGGTAAGAGCAGTGATAACTGGCTAAGAGAGTAGATATAGAAGGATACTTGTAACAAGGCAGTGTGGGAAGTGTTATCTGAGAGCTTCTTGTGGAGGACATCATATTTGGACTTGAGTTAGGCAAATGATGCTCCGAGACTGAGGTGTTAGATGAGTTTAGCAAGCTTCATCGAAATAGCGTCAATAACATCATCAATGGCAGCAACCTTGGCAACGAAGGTTTCGTGTTATTGATTTCTGGTGGCTTCCTCTCTAGCATAGGTAGCTTCGTTGTTAGCAATATCTGAGATTGTGACTCTGATATCTTCTTCAGAGACGGCAAGTGCTTCGATAGTGTCATCTCTCAATTGAGTATTTGAGGAGATTTAGTTTTAGTGATACAAGATTTCCTTCTCCAAATCTTCAACGATCTACTATATTTTAAGATTCTTACTCTGTTGTTGGTTGTGGTGTCAAGTTCAAATGCGTGGTCGTGGTCATTTTAGTCTTAAACGAGTCCAGCACCAACACCATTCAATAACATATTAACTTCATTGGCAGGTGTAGAGGCTTAGAGGTGAGCCTTGATGGCACTCAAGACAACGTGTCCGAATGGGTCAGCGTTGATTTAAGCTAATGTGGTATGGGTATCTATGAACTTTGCAGCAGTCACAGCAAGAACCAAAGCTAAGAGAGCTATTTTTTACATTTTTAATATTAATTTAAAAACGGATCGAGCTCCTCATTTATACTCATTTTCCAATATAATTTTATATTATAAATAATCCTTCTGCCTCAATACCCTATGTCCCACTCTTTCTAAGACTCTTTCTCACATTCTCATTTCAAATATACAATTAAATCTATCAATTAGACTAACTTTAAAATTATAACATTAATTTTATTTTTATTCCAATAATTACTCATTATCTACCCATTAAGAATTAACTAAAAAGTGAAAAATAAATATTTATTAATATTCAAACCTATTTGATCCTCTGATTTAATCCATTAGCTCTTTCTTCATGTGGAGAGTAAACTTGACCCAAATTGTAATTTGGTCTCCCCTCCCTAAACATCTACTAGTCCATTCTCCCATATGAAGAAGGATACACTCTATCCTAATAAGGTAAACCTCTACCGTAGGGTTATCTCTCATTGAACTCCCTTTACATTCCAAAAGGAGGAAGCCCTCGATATTCTGGTACATAATAATCCGGAGCAGGCACAACCTGAGAGTCAAAATAGGCTCTATATTCAAAAGGAGGTTCAAATCTCTATCTATCAGAATCCAAGTAAGGGTATCCTCTTAAGTTTAATGCTAAAGCATCCCTATCATTCAAAATTGGAGGATGTCCATGAAAATCAACAGTTTGTCCTTTTCTAAAATCAGTTACTGGAATAACTCTGTATGATAAATCTTTTTTAAAATCTCTCCCATAATTTCTTTTACTTAATATTGGCTCTGGAATTCCTCTTCTGTAATCATTTAATATTCCAGGATGACCAGTTCTTCTATATCCTGGAAACGGTTCTCCTGAATGAATATCTCTAACAGTTTTAGGAAAAAAACTAAAACCAGGTTCTTAAAAATCTTCAGGAAAATCTCTCAAGTTGTGCAAATATCCTCTGTTAGGTCCTCTTAAATTAGAAGGAGATAGTCTACGCTCCAAAGGTTGCACTATGCTTTCTGCAAAATTTTAAGGAGATCCAACAGGCTTATAAATATTACCATCAGTGAATATAGTGTTAAAAGGAGCACTCTAAAATCGCTCTGGAGATATCATCCTTTAAGGGTTAATATTAGATCCAAAGTCTTGGTTTTAGTTTCCCTTTAATTTATTCTCTTATTTTTTTTCTTTTGGAAATTATTCAGATTATTCAGAAGATCCTTATGTATAGACTCTATTATATGGTCTCTCTTATTGATTAGGCAAATCCTAAACTTTTCCATAATAATCTTAAATTCTACGATTATCTACTGGAGGTCGTTAGAGAAATTCTAGGTTTTATCCAGTTGGTTTTATATAGCCTTTTGGAAACTTTTCTATCTCTATCGGTCTGGCTGGAGCATAATACATTGAATAAATTAAAATATTATAATCAGTTAATTTGTTAATGAGTTTTAATAAAGTATATAATAAATGTTAATATTTTTGGAAAACGATTAAAATTACAATTCTGCAAATCAATTAGAATAGTAAATCTGACTGGAATAATTGCTTAACAACGGATTATTTATATGCAATGAATATAATTAAAAGTGTTGAAAATGATTATTTAATATATGTTCTAATTTCTTTCCATATTTTATATAAATTTGAGACCAATTCTAAATTAAGACATTAAATTTAACTCTTCCAACAATACATTATTGAGAAAAAATTATAATTAATTAAGTAGGAGTTTCTTCGATTATTTATATTAATCAAACTATTTTACGAGGTTTGGTTTGCAGCTTTATAAATAATTATGAAATAATAACCTAATTATTAAAGCTTTACAAGTATTTTCGATCTTGAGCAATCAGTAACATTTTGGGAACCATTACAACAACCCCTTCATGCGGATAGATTGCTTTATAAGGGGAAATTCTTTGAATTCACTGGAAATGTTTGGGTCGAGGAACATTATGATCTCTACCCTGAAGTGTTATGTAAAGGCTAATTTTACATGCAACTTCCTGGAGTGTAAATAAGACGACTGAAACCAACTGAGACTTATGGTCCCCACAAGTATGGATTAGGGTTCTTAAAAGGGCCATATAGGTTGTTATTATATACCGAATCGGTTGAATAACTTAATTAATGGTACTAACTCCATAGAGTTTAGGCATGACTACTTGAAAAGACTTTGTCTATTGCCCAATTTTAACAAACGCCATAAATTAATGGGTAAGATTAAGAATTCGCTTAACTTTTATGATTGCTATAAATGTATAAATGGATAGCAATATTAGGTCAAAATCCTAGAAAAACCTTAAATAACGCAAACAAAATAAGTAATAAGGGAAATTTAAATTTTGCGTCGTTTAAATCACCCTTAAATCTAAAAATTATTAGAAGTTTATGAAGACAGCAATACTGTTTATATTTTATTTGATAAATTCCTAGGTCATTCATTAAAAACAAAACTGCCAGAATATTGGAAGTAATAAAGATATATTATCAATAGTTTAACTGAAAAACAATAGGCAGAGGTGTGTTTTAAGTTATTAAATGCATTGGCACATATACACTCAAAAAATATCATTCACAAAGACATAAGACCAGAGAATATCATACAACTCAACTCTCAATTAACTAATCTTATAATTGCTAATTTTGCGAGTGCAGATTCTAAAGAAAAATGTAAAAAGAGGAAAGTTTTCAATCCTGGTTTTATGGCTCCGGAGCTATTCCAAAATAGAAACTTTGATGACAAAATTGATATCTTTTCTTTAGGAGTTATCTTCTATGGCATTTTCTATTGCAAATACCCATTTGAAGGAAAAGATTTTAGAGAGACTGCAATTTTAAATGAAAAATGTGAAATCAATTTTGAGTATTCAAAGAAGTTATCATCCTCAGCAATTGAATTATTGTAGGGTATGTTAAAGAAAGATCCCACTTAAAGGTTTAATGCCCAAACTGCCTTAAAGCATCATTGGTTTATTAATGCAAGAAGCAAAGAATAAATGAAAGGAAATATGCTTGGAGCACCTTCATTGTCAACAATCTAAGAGAAATCAGAAATTGATATTTCGATGTAAGATCGTTTATTTAACAAATAATAATCAAAATTAAGAGCTAAATCTGTAGATACTTTATTCATTACAGATGCAAACGAGATAGAATCAATTCCATTGCATCAAAAAATATAAAACATGACAAATATTTAGTTTAATCCATCCAAGTCTAACCATTGAATTACATAATAGTATTTGATTGTTAAATAGAATATATTATTATTATAAATTAAATAATTTTTGGTTCAATAGAAAATATATTAGCTTTACAAAAATATAAAGAATTAAGCTTAAAATTATAATAATTTCTAATTATTTTTAATTTATAAATCACAGTTAAGATGGGAGCTTAATGTTTTCCAAATTTTGCTGATCTTGTTGTTGATTATCTTTAAAAACAGACTAAAAAAGTATCCATTAAATTTGTTTAAATATAATTTCAAATCATTTTATTGGATTCTATTATAATTTACAATTAAAGTTTGCAACTTTCTAATCATCAGTTAAGTTTCTTATCACTATAGAAAAACATTACAATCAACATTTAATTAGGGTTGATTGTTTATGTATTAATTAATAATATTAATGAATTAAAATTATTCAATACTTCTGGAATTAACTAAAGAATAAGAACTAACTTTAGCGATAGAAATAGCGACTATTTGTGTTCCTTCTGTATTTTTATTAATTTTTACTCTTTATTGTTATCTCAAGTTTGAGCACTTAAATAATGCATAGTTTAAGTTAGTAACGAGAATATTATATTCAGATCTAATATATGAATCTATAATGAGTGCGATTAGTTTGAGTTACATAATAACTGAAAATCGGAGTAATGAGGAAACATCCTTTAGAGATTCATATCCAACCTTTTGTTACATATAAGCTTATTTATCGAATTTTTCAATTTTAACTAGCACAGCTTGGACATCAATTATGTGCCACACATTATATATGTAAGTGTACCGGAATACCTCTAAGATGTATTACTATCAGTACATATTTGTTGGATACGTGATTCCAACAATGATCAGTTTTATGTAAACTTATGTTTAATATTGTATGTAGACCATTTTATGTTGATGGGTATGGGGTGACATATCCGATGGAATCAACAAATTGCTTTTATAATATGAGGTTGGAGAGGAGATCTTATGATTTGTACATAACTTTGTGTTATTATTTGCCGATTTGGGTAGCATTTTTATATAACTTGACAATAATTACATTAGTTGTAAGAAGAATATTAAAGCATATAACAGATTTTACAAATAAAACATAAGTTTTTGCCTTGTTTCTGTATCCGACGATATTATTCATTTGCTGGGTGATTGTAATGTTACTTTAGTTATCCTGTAGCCTGGTTTGGTTCAACAATTAAACTCTTCGTAATCAATTATATGGTAATACTTATCGTATTTTTTCTGCAACATACTTGGTCTACTGGATGCTCTGTGTTATTGCTTTACTGAGATATTTACTAAGATCAGAATCAATGGATGCAATTTAGAATATTAGGAAGATCTATCAGAAAGCAACTTTGGGACCCAAACCAGCCAACAATTAACCTAAGTAGTTGATTCATAATAATTGTGAATACTATTTAATAAATAATATTAAATTATTAAGCGTCATTTAATTTTTTAGTGCGTTTGCAATTTAATATTATAAAATGAAGAACAAAAATATAGTAATATAATATAATTGAAATGTCATCATCCTAAGACTTAGTGAAGTGCTCGTTTAACACAGACGACATGGGATAACTGTTGTATAAAGAGAATTATCATAAGTAAACATTGGTTATTAAAGATAGGTGGATAAAAGTATAAGAGCTGATTGCTAAAGATCCGATATTGTAAAATAATGTAGCAGATTACGGATAAAGCAGAGATAAATTATATGAAATCTATTGCAAGAAGGCCTATAAACTACATAAATTACTAAATTATAGCGATGAGATGATTCCAGGTATGGTGAACAGTCAATTCCCAGAGACTGTGGTGACTGTGTTACATTAAACCATGTTTATACCCACAATCAAGTATTTGGGAACCGAAAAGTAAATAGAGAAATGGATTCCTCCTTCATAAAATTATGAAATTGTGGGATGCTATGCTCAAACTGAATTGGGTCATGGATCAGATGTCTAGAGTTTGGAAACTACTGCTGTTTATGATAAAGGCACAGAAGAATTCATCCTCAACTCACCAACTATTTCATCAACCAAATGGTGGATTGGAGACTTGGGATTGACAGCCACACATGCTGTAACTCATGCTTAATTATTCATTAATGGAAAACATTATGGAGTCTAAACATTTATTGTCTAAGTCAGAGACACACATACTCATCTACCACTCAAAGGAATTGAAGTTGGAGACGTAGGACCAAAATATGGTTATAACACGAAAGATAATGGCTATCTTAGAATGAACAATGTCAGAATTCCTAGAGAATAAATGCTTATGAGGTATTCCAAAGTTAGCAAAGCTGGTGAATTCATTAAGGCATAAAATGAAAAGATTGGATATGCCACCATGATGTAAGTAAGAACCTCAATCATTTATAACACCTATGTCTCATTAGCATAAGGATTAGCTATTGGAGTCAAGTATTCTCACTTTAGAAGACAATTTAAGGATAAAAATGGCATTGAAAGACCTATCATTGATTATTAAACTCAATAAGATAAATTGATTCCATTGGTAGCAGATTGCTATGCCTAAGGCTTTGGATGTTTAAGAATTAGAGACATTTTGACAGAAAATCTCAAAAGGATAACTGAGAAAAATGACTTTTCTTTAATGGGAGACTTGCATGCATTATTATGTTGTTGTAAGGCTGTTTATACTTGGAATACTCACTTTGGCTTAGATAAAATTAGACAATCTTTAGGAGGACATGGATTTTTATAATCTTCAGGTGTTGTTAGCATTTAAACTGAATTTGCTCCAAGTTGTACTTATGAAGGTGAAAATACAGTTCTACTATTACAAACTGGTAGATATTTATTAAAAGCTTGTAATAAAGCACAAAAACACTAAACAATCAATGAGAATGTTGAGTACCTCTATAACATTTAATAAACTTTATCATAAAAAGCTACTTTCACAAGAGCTGAATAATTGTTGTGTCCTGAAATCATCAGAAAATTGATGAGATTACATGCTGCCTTTTATGTAAATAAAATGATGCTTAAAATGATGGAAAAAGGTATCAATATAAAATTATCACATTAGCTGGGGAACATGGACCAAAAGAAGCATGGAACAAACACGTCGGTGTTTCAATTACTGAAGCTTCTATCGCTCATACTTATTATTGGACATTTAAAACGTTCTTAGATACATTAATAAAGTAAAAGTGTTGATTCATTTTTAGAGTTTAGGATGAGAACATTAGATCAGTCTTATCCAATCTATGTTGTTTGTATGGTTTACAAAGAATTATTGATTGGCCAATTGGTTATTTTGAAGGTGGATTTTTGAATGGGGAATAGTTAGAAATCATTTTGAATGCAAAAGAACATATTTTCACACTTATAAAACCAGATTTACTTGGACTTGTTGAAGTAAGATTCATAATTTATAGATAGTCTTTCAAATTCAATGACAATGCTTTAAGATCAGATTTAGTAGATGCCAAGCCTTATGAAAAGTTATTGCAAAGTGCCAAATTAAGTTCTGTAAACAATGAAGAGTACTAAAATAAATTAAGATCATTAACAAGATAACTTAGAGAGATGCCAAAGCTGTGATTTATAAATAATAAATTAATAAATAAAAATAATGTAGTAGGTGACAACAGAATATGTTAGAAGTTTAAATGGAATAACACAAGAGTATTTGAGTATGTAAATGATAGTTTCTTGTGTCCTGTGAATGCAAACATTTACAATATCCAATTTCTTAAATTTAGAATCAGAGATATGGATTCAGGTTAAACTCTATTTGAGGTTGAACGTGATTAGGATGAGGAGCCCATAGGTAAAATAATAATTAAACATAATAAGAAAACCTCCCACCTGAATATTAAGATGAAGCTAGAAGGATTAAATACCATTTTGGACCATAATTTTTTGAATTGAAAACAGTGGGAGCACAATTGACCTTCTCAGTCGGTAATCAGCCAGTCAAGAATTTCACAATTATTGAAAGACATTATTTCAAGGATCATTTATTGAGAAGCTACGAATTTTCATTCCCTTTTTGCATTCCAAATTCAACAAATACATGGGAACACATTTACACCATTCCAGAGATTGATGAAGCAATGGTATATGAATTAATCATTCTATTAATTAGAGATAAGAAATGATCGACAATCCATTTCAAACTAAATCAGACAGTTTTTATTTTGTAGGTGAACAGTTAGTTATGCATAACAAGGCTGAGTATGATTACTCTCCTTTTGATTGAAATATTAGAATATTTCTTATAAATTAATATATATTCCATATCATAACCTCTGCTGGACAATGCTTACTAGATATGGATTCTCAACATAGTATAGTTCCCTTTAATATCCATTTGATTCTTTTAAATCTCTATTATTTTTAATTTTGATTTACCAAAATTCACATTAGGAATAATTTTAATTGCTTAATAATGTCAGCCATTCTACCTTATGGTGAGTATTTTGTGGAAGATATTCAAATTTTAATTGAATTTTGTAATCTAGTAATTTAGGATTTCGTCTGAATTTACCATTTTTATTTATTTATCTACTAAAATTATGAAAATTATTGTCTGTTTAACATCAGCAGAATTAAACTAAACATACAAAAAATTATATTCTTTCACTTAATAGATTTTTGGATGACTAGAAAGTATTATTATTTTATTCATCTTGATTACAGTAACTTTAAACAGCAAGGCACCATTTAAGAAAGATAAGCTTCAACCCTAATTATTTAAGGAAGATTTAGTTAACATAATCTACTGAGAAGGTTAATTAACGACTTTTTTCCTTATTAATTTTCTGAAGACCTCTTTTCTCATCTAATCATTATGAAACTAAATTGATTAATATACTACTAAATACAGAATCTGTTTTAAAAAATAAACTTAAGTTTATAAACTAGTACAAAGTCCAGTCTATTGATTTGGATCTTTCAAAAGAAGTTGTTAGTAAAAGAATCCGAATAATAAGATTAATTAATATATTTAGTCCTTTAGAATAATCTAAATTCTAATATCGGAATATTACTATTCATCTAAACGATGTTGATATTTTTACACAAAACAAGATTATTGGAGATACTATATATAAAAAATAACACTTAGATTATCAAATGAGAACTAGAAAATAATAAAACTCTTATAAAACAAATCCCAAAAATTATAAAAATTTAAGAAGTTATAATATTGTATAAAACCTTAAGTTTTCTTTCATTATAAAATTATAATAGTAAAGTTCTCTATCATTAGTTACATTAAGGAATGCCAGATTTGAGATGAGGAAGTTAATTCATCCCAAATTGATTCAATATGAAATCAAACCATACATATTAGTTGAATTTTATAGAATCAAATTTAATTAAATTCTTAAGTTATATATATAAATGGGAGTATATAATTTTAGAATGAATTAAGGTAAATTCTTATATGAATAATCCATCAATGTCTTTTTAGGGATGTTTATGAAGCCAATGATCTAACTTAATCCTTGAAAAGTTGGATAACGACATCGATGATTGCATTTTCCTCTATGAATATAAGATTGTATTATTACCTTGTCTTCTGACTGTTTCAGCAGCATAGAATTCTCTCTTTTCTTCAAGATCAGCTGTGGCACCAGCAACTGCATTCAAGGAATCTTTCCATAATTTAAGAGCTTTAGCTTATTAGGCCAAAACAGCTGGGAGTTACTTGATTTATAAGAGGGAATTGATACTGTTTCTAATTTTTCAACAAGGCCGGTTCTTCTTTCGTGTTCAGAGTTCAACCAAGCAACCTCGGCATTTGTATCTGAAACGTATTTGGCAAGAGCGAAAGCTGCATGAATTTCTTATTCTTATAATGTGGCAAGGGTTGATTCTAATTCAGCTTGTAAATCTTATAAGATTGAAAGGACTTATTCTCCTGTGGTTCCGTCTCTCTTAACTTCGGCAAGGGATTGGAATTTCTAGAGGGCGTCTTATTGGAAGAGGTGGCTGTATGCAGACAATTTGTCAGCGATTGTTTGGGCTTTCTCAACGAGTTCGACTCCAGCATTATTAGTAAGGAATCCAGCAACATCTTGTTGTAAGAGTGTGACTACTCCTACGGCATCAGCGTGATCAGCAAGTGATTTAACAAAGAGTCCATTGGCCCAACATCTTTAATCTTAGAGTTATGCATTTCTTCTTTCAATTTCAGCAAGTCTGGATTCAGCCCAAGCCAACCATTAATATCCATCCTTTAGAATTTATTAAATAATCATACTCTGATTTAGGCTTCAACATCTCCTCTGACTGCACCAAGAGATTCCCATTATTATTTGTTAAGGGAAGCAACATTTGTCAAATCACCAATGACTTAAGAAAAGATTTCTAAGAAGACATAATGTTATTTTATTACCTTCATCTGTGTTATTCTTTTTGTCTGCAGCAGCTTAGACATTAACATTCTCTGTCTTGAGGTCTCTTAAGAGATTGTAAACAGATTCGACTGCATCATTTCCTCTGGTACCAGCTTGAAGAAGCACAGCAAATTTATTTGTGTCGATAGCAAATACAGCTGACAATAAGCAAATTGCGATGATTGCTCTCATAATTTAATTTAATTATCTAAAAAACGGGTTTCATAATTTGGTTTATAATCCTTCATTTTATACTCAAAATTCATATTGTTAAATATTCCTCTTCAAAATTACTTCAAATCCTCATCTCTTCATAATTCTAATATCTGCCATAGTGATATCACAAATTACCAATTAGATGGTTCTATTTATTGTATTGTGAATCAAAAAATGGTCATTATCATTTATCTTTCTATATTTAGATTAAATTTTAACTTTTCGTTGATTTCTAAGTTATTATCTTCAAAATTCATTTCCCTAATTATCTCTAATTAATATCTAAATTGTTAGATTTGATAAGTAGCAAATCATTCTTTGAAATTTTCTATTTTCATTATAAATTTGATTTTATGAATTGATTTGTTTAATCCATAGAGAAGAGGGAAAATAATTAGCATTATATATAGGTATTTATACTTAAGTGATGAGATTTTGTTATTCTGAATATACTACTAAATATAGGAATAATGAGAGGATAATAATTTATTGATTAAATGAAATTGATTATGAATTAGTATAGAAATTATTGTTTAAATATTCCAAATTCTTAAAATTACAAATTGATTAATAGTCTAATTTAAAAATCTATTTTTTCATTAGAATCAAAGTATAGTATTTTAGAGAGTTTTGGGTCGCAATCCATATAAATAATATTGTTAAATAATTAATTTATTATTATGGAATAAATACAGAAGACAGAATCCAAGATGACCAATGGCATTTTGATTACTTATTAACACAATCAAATTCGTTATATAGATAGTAGGGATGTAATTTAATTTAATTTCAATTGAAATAATTTAAATAAAGTATTATATGAATTAAGAGGACTTAAACTATTTGACTTATGGATCAATTATTTCGATATCTCATGTTTTAGATGATCATTCTTTCATAACAGCAGATGGTTTTGTGAAGCGGGCTGTTTGTTTAAAGAACTTTGTACAAATTTAGCATTTATTTACAAGCATCACGTAGATGTGGTTGATGCAAAATAAGCAGGTAATATGAAGAGTAGACCTTATTACCACACTCTATTCTAAATATTTCCAAAATTCACAAATAATACAAAACAAGAAATTTTAAAGGAACTTATTGGAGAAGAGCAAGAAGAAGAAGTTTAACCAGCAGTTCAGAATATTTTAGAAAGCATTTAAAAACATCAAAAAGTGGATGAAAAGACGATTTTGTCAAAGGATCAAGTCTAATAATTTTCTCAGAAATTATTATAGGAGTTCAAATATAATCTCGACACATTTGAAAAAGTAAAACATTTGTTGTATTACAATAGTCTAAAGCACACAAAGTGTCATATAAGTCTCATATTTAATTATTGCATTTGGCATCGTCAAAGTTTTTGGCTTGTCATCAGAAGGAGGCTAGAGTAGAAACCTCAAATTATAAAATTACACTAGATGAATTACCTAGTGATTCCTCATTATTTAAGATCTTGCCAGCTTATAAATATTAGAAAGAAGGTGAGTAAGTTATTTATGCAAGTGATATTGTATATATCGTAAGAGCAACATCCTTTATGAATAAATTGACATTTCTGCATGCATCTTAAGAAATGGGAAATTATGGTAAGAGTAGAAAATAGAAAAAGAGTGATGAAGAATTATTAATATACAAAAATGAGAAAGATATAATTAAGAGAGAAGTAAATGCAGCATTAGATGAAGAGAATCAAACTCAGTGGAGAATTTCAGTCTATTCAGATTATGTTCCTGAAACATCTGGATATTTGAAATGTGGTGATGTGATTTGGTTACATCATTCTGAAACTAATACAACAATTGCAGCGACAAGAAAGGGTAAACCTGTAGACCAGAAGAACTTTCAATAATTTAATTTGGTTGACTGGTTAAAAGTAGAAAATGTGGAATTAAATGTGCTAAGTGGCTCAACTAAAGAAAGTTATGATGAATATACAGGAGATACACATTCGATGTGGATTATTGAATCAGAAATATATAAAGAAGGAGGCATTGTAGTATTTGATAAGAAATATAGATTTAAACATTTTACATCAGGATTGTATCTATCTGGATTTAAAGATAAATTCACACTCGATAAATAGAGAGTTCCAACAACCTTATTTTATTTTAGTCAACTAAAGAATTCTCAAGTAAGAGAAAAGTCTGTCATGAGAGGTAGTTATGTTTATATTTGTCATGATAAACCAATTCCTACAGGTAAAAATAATAATTAGAATGATGAAAACAGTTTTTGGGTTGATATTCAATATGGAAAAAATCAACGATACATTCCAATACTGCATTAAGAATAACATAAAACTGATTAAAGTGTTTTTAAATTGTATGCTAGTAGTAGCAATGATGTTTGGGAAATTTCATTTGTTTTAAGTTGCGCTAAAACTCTAACAAATTATCTTGACGATTTGTAAAAATTAAAATGGGAAAATGATGCCTAAGATAAGGAAGTTCTTAAAGATCATTTACTTAAGATATAAACCACTAAATAATGCATTGATGATATCAATGATTTTTGTAATAATAGATTGTATAATTCAACACCTGAGTAGAAATACGGAACTATCAATCCATTTAGATAAAAGTTATTGAAGGAACAATATTACATAGATTTATTGGTTAAAATATTAGTTTAATAGTTAAAAACTGAAGATCTTGTTATTTGGAGTAGGAGATATATGATTATTCAAATGCAAGACATACAATAATAATAAGAAAAAATGAGCAGCACAGAGTAGTAAACTAATAAAAAACAAGGATTAAAAGATCATGAAATATTGGCTTATATTGCATTTAAAATCACATTGAATCAAACTATTTATACATTATTGACATCGATTTGCAAATAAAACCCTGAGAATGAGCTGTATACTTTTGATTTAATTGGGCATTTCTTAGAACATTGTAGGTACATCCCAGAAGCAATCAAATGTATGATTTCAATTATTGGTAACAATCAGGAATTACTAAATTAATTATCATTGAATATGAAACTTGATTATAATCCAAAGGAATAAGAATTTTTTGAGCCAGAAGAAGAGAAAATGTAACTTCATCATAATAAAATTTAAAATAATTTCCTTATTTTCTTCTTAAATCTATTAGAAACTGATGAATAAGCACATAAGGCAGATTTTTTAACTTTCCTTAGAGAAATGTGTATTTATAATAATCAAGGGATTAATTCGAATTAAGAGGCCATTTATAAATTGTTAAAGAAGCATAATCACAAAAGGATTTAGCTAATTAAAGATCGTGAAGATCCAGATAAGATATCTTTGAAAGATGGGAAACTCATTATCCCATTCAAATTATAGAATGACCCTAAAGAGATGTACTTTATAAATGAGCAGTTGTAATTTTATGCTGATGTATCTTATGGGAGAAATTATCTGTGGAAACATGAGTTGGAATAATATTTTAGTAAAGACTTTTTATTTCAAAATATTTGGTAAGAGGATGCTAATCGAAATTACGCTGTTCTTTAGGCTGCTTTGTGTAAAATTGCTATGAGTCTTTATATTGATCATGATCCACTCAATAAAGTGTAATTACCCAAATATTGTAATCTTTATAAAAGTATTGATAAGGCAAATGAAGCTCAACATATGGGGCTATTCACTTCTTTAATTGAGGATCTATTCAAATATTTATAAGATAATAAACATTAAATAGTGCTGGCATTAGATACTAAAGACGGTGGTGATAATAAAGATTATGATGTATTAGATGCAAATGATGAAAAGAGTTTGTTGATTAATGAATTGCTTTATAATTCTTGTTAGATGATGTTATTAGTATTAGAATTGAATGTATTCTAATTTTTAGATAAGGAACCAAATTAATACTACAAATAAATAATTGATATTGTTATCCATTATTTTTTTTATGATTTTACCTAGTTGCCTTTGATGAAGAGTGTATATAAAGTATAAAAATCAGAAATCACTTAAAGAAAACAAAGAAAAGAAACTTTAGGTATTGGTTTGAATTTAGGAGCTAATCTCATTAGCATGGCTAATCCTATGAACTTGGGTTTGAATCTAAATCTATTTGGATCAGATGAAGAATAAAAATCAGATGATGATGATGATGAATAAATTGATGAGGGTATTGTTGATGATGTCTAAATGTACACTAATCCCTTAATGAGAGGATTTATCAAGTTAGAAAACGAACTCCAGAGTTCCTTATCAACAAGAGAGGAAACTGGGTCAAGTTAATTAGAGATAAAAATCAAATTGACATTGTGTGATGTCATGGATAGATTCTTAGATATGAGATAAAATTATCTTATGTTGAATTGTTTGTCCTTTTTCAAGAAACAAATTATTGAAAAAATGTAGGAAGGGATCCAATAAATTAAATTTTCTAAAGATGATGTAAATTAAGAATAAGAGGACACTAAAATATTAATTTTTGTTCAGAGGAAAACAGAATCAAATTTATTGGGGTTGTTACCAAATATAGCTAAAACTGGTTTAAAAGAAGTAGATGAAAAAGAAGAGAAACAAGATGCCTTTGGTATTGGAGCATTAAACTTTTTAAATAAATTAGCTGAAACAAAACCAGAATCTGAAGAATTCAAAGCTTTTACTTAGAATGAAATGCTAATATATGATTTGGATTAATACTTCTCTTTAAATTTACCTCAAGAAGATATTAACAAGATAAATAATCCAATTGGAGTTGTTTTGCCATATTTATTTACAAACTTCTCTTAGATTCATGAGGAGGAATTAGAAAAGAGGTGTTTGGCTATTATTATGAGGTTGTTTAATTAGAGAGAAGAACTTTGTAATAATCTATTAAAATTGTAACTTGTAAGTGATCCAATTAAAAGTAAGCTCTATGAATTCCTAAGTGAAAATTTATAAAGATTAAATTAGTTGGTTGATAGATCCGAAGTATGGCTTGCAGAGTATATTAAAAGCTAAAAATAAGATGACCTACAGGAAACTTTGGATATAATCGATAATTTTAGATAGGGATTCTTTAAGGACACTCAAATATCATAAAGGATTATTTCAAGAACTTCAGAAATTGATGGGGAAAAATAAAACTTAATGAATGCCTTAAAGATTCATGTGCCTATCCTAAATTTAATAAGAGATCAAATGCCAGCATTAGATTTCCATCTTGAAAACATCAAAAATACACAAAGAAAGTAAAGGTTGGCTTAATTGTTCATATATGCATTTTAATTTTTAACATATTTTTGCAGAAATAATCATGAGAATTAGATTGTGTTATCATAATATATATCCTCATTTGAAAACATGCATTTGGAAGTAGGATAGATCCCATTAATTTGCGAAATTTATAAAGATAATCAGAAACTTTTAACTTCTATAAACAGAAATGATAGAGTTTTTCATAGATTTGTAGAATTAATTTATCAAAGTGGGAGAAAAGCTCAATTTTTGGACTTTTTCCTTACAATAATAAAATAAGGGAATAAATATATTTTTGATAATTAATTACTAGTATTGAATACCTTTCTAGAAAAAGAAGAACTATTATTTATAGAAAAGAATGAATTCGTATTTGAAGGCGATATATAATTGCACTAATCAGACTTTCTAACAGATTTAGCAACTAATCCTCCAATGAATTAGCCATTTCTGTATCATGCTAAGTTATTGGACTTATTGCTATAATGTACACAAATTCAAGTACTTGAAGGTGATTAGAAAGATAATTTTACAATTAATGTAGCAAAATTAAAAAAGAAATTTACTGCTCAATACCTGATATAATTGTTGTGCAAATCAGATTCTTTAATGAGTCAAAATCCCTCTCTTTAAGAATAAGGATTTGGATTAATTAAAAAATAATTATGGATATTTTTTATGAATATACACATTACTAGTGAAAAGAGTCATAATGTTGGTAAGGAAATTAAGAATGATCTTATAAAGATGATAGAATTCGAGACAAATAGGTTGGATAATATTTAATTTGAGCACTAATAAATGAAATACTTTGATTTCTTAATTGAAGCTGTCTTACCATTGTTTACAACTTATTTGATTAGAAAAAACATATAAATCCATCAGGATGAAGATGAGGATGGGAATGATTAAGAACAAAAGGATATTGCAGCATTATAGCAATTTGCAAAGTCTTTATCATAAAGAATATTGCAACTTGGAAAGTATTTTAATAGAAAAAAGTATGTGACCATCTTAATTGCATTTTATTCTTATTTTCCATTGACAACAATGGGCAAGGTTTGTTAATCTGTCTTAGGTTAATCAAAACTGATGGAAGATCTTGGAGAATATAATAATTTCAGAGATGTGTTATCGAATATTCAGGCGGGGGTTAATGATAATTATTAGGTAGATCTAAATGAATAAGTTAATCATTTCTAGAATGGACCTTCATAACATCACTTGGATCATCCTACTCCTAAAACCATTTTCCAAAGCAACAACCTTAAATCGAGAATAGGTCTTATGTCAGCACTTTCATCAAATAAAAAATAGAAAGAAGAACCTCTTATTGAATTTGAGATGGCAGATGCCGAAAAAGCAGAAATTGAAAAAATCTCAGTTGCTTGGGAAGAATTTGTTAATCAATTATGCTTAAGTGATAAAAGTAAAACACATGTATAAGATGAACTGCAAAAATTATCAGAGGCTATTGTTAAGTTTGAATAGTATTTTGGAAATCCAAGTGACAAAAATGAAAAAAATGAAAAAATATTGAAAGTTGAATAAGTGATACTTATAAAAAAGTTCATTAATTTTTTGAGTTATGCAATAAATAGTAGTTAGAATAATAAAACTATTATAACTTTGTTAGGAGTTTTAAGAAAAGTGATTGAAGGAAGGCCTGAATAGGAATAATAAAAAGAAGTTGAAGTTGAAGGAGAAAAAAATGAAATGGAAGAAATGCAAAATTTATTCAATAAATTAGGAGCCACTAGGATGGTGTTAACAGTTTTAAGTGAATCAATTATCCTTGATGGAGAAATGCTAAGAAATTTCTTAATGTTTATCAACACTCTGCTATCAGGTGGTAATAACAAGGTATAAAAAACAATTTTTGAGTTCATGAAGACTTATCCAAAAAGTGAAGTCATCTTTAGTAGATTAAATAATGTCATTCAGGCATAGATCAAATAAATCACAATCAAAGAAAAAGACAAAAAGACTGAAGAATAATAATTAGGTAATTTCCCTCAATAATAACAACAATAAGAGGATAACGTGTAAGAAATAAAATAATAGTAAGATTTAGAATTATTATTAACTCAAGTCTTGAGATTCTTATAAAATTGTTGCGAGGGACATTATCTTGATTTACAAAACTATATCCGATAACAAACAAATTCTAGAAATTCGTATAACATGATTAATTAAGTGGCTGAATTATTACTAACTTATTATTATAAAGATAGAGCCTAGTATGAAAATATGGTTCTATGTTTGGACACTTTAAATGAATTAGTCTAAGGCCCATGTCCTGAAAATTAAATAGCAGTTGCTGATTCTAAATTCTTTGAAATAGCTTCAGATTTGTTTGGGTAAAAAAAGGAGAAAGACAATACAAGTAAAACTTAAATTATGACATCAAATATAAAAACTTCGAAAACTTAAAATAACAAAATGATGACTACTAAGACTAGTAGATATCAAAAATAACAGAAAGGATCTGATTTAAAAAATTGGTAAATTGAAAGAATGCAAACCAAATGTTTGATTTTGATTCTTTCTTTAATTGAAATGAGAGAAATATCAGATTCAAATCCAATCATCAAAAGAATAATGAGACATTTAACACCACCTTTATTAGAAAAACACATGGTAAGTTGTTTTCATAAGTATGAAAAGTAATGTAAAGAAGGCTATTAGATTGAAGTCCTAGATAGAATTAAAGAAGATCCCGAAACTGCAAAATAAGAAGATAAAGTAAAAGAAGAGCAATACTATGAATTAATATTGTAGAAAGGCTTTTATATTTATTTTTTAATGTGTTATTATATGGAATCTGAGAAGAATGTTGAGAATTCATTTGTTTAAATGTATAGGGCGAATACAAGAAAGAAACTTAAGTAAGACAAAGGCACATTAGAAGATTTGTTATTCGGAGATAATATAATTGGGTAACTTGTAAGTTTTGTGATGTCATTCGCAAATAGTTGGATTGATTTAATGAATCAAATCAAGAAAGAAGCTTAAAAACAGATGGCTACTTAAGTGTAGTCAAGCGAATAATAAGAAAAACAAGACAGAGAAAGAAGAGCTGAAAAGGAAAAGATGAAGAGAAGAGCATTTGATTTTTTCTATAAAAATAGTGCTTCAATAGAAGTTGTTAGAAACAATGAAATAGAAATTGTGTATTTTATACTCTTGCCATATACTCATAATTTACCTAAAGAACAGAAGATAGAATTTCATGAAAATGTCGATAGATCATCTACTAAATCGAAGGTGTAATTTTTGGTTTAGGAATCAGAAAGATTAATTGAAATATGTGAACATGAGGAACAATTAAGACGTATCTTCTAAAGATAGAAGTTTCTAGCTTTATTTGCAAATTATGTGAAATTATGGAAGGATTTAGCATTTTTATTCACCTTATTATTAAATTTATTCATTATAGGATCATTTGCTTAAAATGAATCAGGAAATAGGATTACAGATTTCCGATTGTTTAGAGATGAGTAGTATTCACCATAGCAGACTAGGAATATATTTTTGATTTGTGGTACTATTATGGCTTGTTGTTCAATTTTTGTGGTTTCATTCTTTTTGTTTAAGAATGCTCCGTTAATTATTAAGAAGGCCTGGAAAACTAAATTACCATTTGAAGATAAGTTTACTTATTGGCCAATACAATTGATTTATAAGATATTTAAATTGCTAGCAGTTTTGTTTTATATTCTCAAAGAGATAGAAGTCGTTTATTATTTAGCATATGGTGCCTTGGCTGTAATAGGAACAGTATTGCACCCTTTCTTCTTTAGTTTTCATTTAACAGAGATATTGATCCGTTATCCAACTTTAAAGAATGTTATTAGATCTGTTTGGGAACCTAAATAACAATTAGCACTTACACTGGTACTTTTCATAATTCTTGTTTATGTTTATGGACTGATAGCCTATACATTCTTTTTTGAAGATTACAAAGGAAAATGCTAGTCGACATTGTTTTGTTTTCTATTTACATTTGATTGGACATTTAAAGCCAATGGTGGAGTTGGAGGATATTTATCAGATTTGGAAGATGAAAATGTAGTTGAAAAATATCATGTGGGTAGATACGTATTTGATAACACATCAAATATTTTCTTAGTTATAATCATGGTTAATATTGTGGCAGGTATTATTATTGACACATTTGGTTCATTAAGAGAAGAAGAAACTGAAAAGGTTAGGGACATTGAAGATAAATGTTTTATTTGTGGAAATCTTAAGACCATCTTTGATAGATTAACAGACACATCATCGATGGGTGGAGGTTTTGATCATCACATCAAAGTTAATCATTATATGTGGAATTACGTTTTCTTCATGGCATATCTCAAATACAAAGATCCAACAGATTATACTGGAATTGAGTAGTTCGTTTCGGATAAAATATAGAAGAAAGATCTGACATGGTTCCCATTCAATAAAGCTAGAGAACTATAAAATCTCAATCAGGATGAAGAAGAAGAATCCAAAAAGATCGAACGCATATCCAAAGATGTAATATTTCATTATTATATTCAGATTGTCAATATTGTAGATACTATGAGATAAGCTAGTTAAATGCTTAACTCAATAAAAAATAGAAAAAAATTAAAGAATGCTGCAAAATAACCTGCTGACTTGCTGTGAAAATAATCAAATTAATTATGATTCAAAATACAAAACTAAATTACTCTCTAATTTCAATTCCTATTTCAAACTATTAATAAATTCCATCGATGAACAATCCAATATCAATCTTTCTATTGAATCCATTTATTTAAATATTTTTACTGCTTGATCAATGTCTTCTTTTTCTATATTAATTCCCTTCAAATCCAAAGATAGACGTTTGATTTACTTTAATTTCTATAAACCAACGCAGAGGTTTCCAAAATTTAAATTTTATGTTCTAATCATTTTAAATCTATTCTTACTTATTTAAAATCATCTGAAAATACTTTACTTCAGCGAAATTACCCAGTAATTATAATAATTTATCAAATTCTTATTAATCTATTTCTTATTTATATAGATTGATTTTAACTGATAAAATTGGAGATTTTTAAATTAGTTATTAGAGACTTTCTAATTGTTCTTGTGTTATGGTATTAATTTTTAAGTATGTAATTTAAGTTCTCTCTTACTGATTCAAAACAGTTGAATGAAATTTGATTATTGCTGTCTAATTGGCCAAGAAATACAATTCTCTAATATCAGCTCTTTCATGTGGCTATTATTTTAGACTCAACATAATTATTTCTGCTATTACATCACTTATCTATATTAAATTTATTAAAAATACCCATATAACAACTATACTTGATTTGCAAACTTATCAACTTGATAACATGAATGAATTCCATCCAATTCTTTATTTGTATATAGCAAAGCTGCCATTAGTATACACACTCCAAAGTGCCAACTATCTATCAACCTTCCATTTAATTATTAAAACTATTAACTCATTTTCTCAGGAGGGTAATAAACAACATCAAACTCTTATTCAGTTCTAATAGCATATCCTTCTAACAAATATTTCTCCTTATATTTTGCATTTGGCTCTTAGATGCTGGCTAATTTAACACTCTCATTATTGATAATAATGGAAGTGGGTAAAATTCTATTTGGAAATATATTGCGCTTATGCAATTAAATTATTGCCTATAGGATTTTCTGTATGATATTTAAGAGCTCATCTAAAGTAAAAGGTTTATTTTTATTCTTTCGATCTTTAATCACTTCATTTAGATTTTATCCCTCATATTCTTCAAGTGAGAATATCTTCACTGCTTCTACTCTAATATGTTTGGGATAAAAATGAGTAAAAATATTGGTTTTCTTACTAACCTTTGGCTATTTCACTTAGCCAAGCATAGAGTCGACAAAATTAGCCTTAGGTCGTATATAGAATATAGAAATCACTTGAGTGAATAAGCTAAAATCAAAAATATTTAAATGAGCCTTAATATAGGCTTGGAAAAATTAATCACTTTAATGCTACATAACGTAAAACTTATGCAAAATTATTTTTTTTCCGTTTACGCTATATAAAGTGGTTTTCCCAAACTGTCCCTTTTCTAACACCCTTTCACTATTAAAAAATTTAAGTATTTCCTATTTCGAGCTAACTTCTTTTAATAATTCTTATTATCTAATTGTGTCAACTCCTTCTCTAATAAAATCAAGTAATAATTTATGATTAGGAGGAGGACATTTAAGAAGTTATTGAAAATACTCCCCTATTTTTTATTCGCGCTTTTTGATCACTTTATTTTCTCCAAACAATGTCTTCAAGTATTCCTTCTTGGGAAATTAAGGAAGCTAAATTTAGTTAATAAATACTTGATAATTTATATTGGAATCTTGCATGGCATTATGAAGATCAAGCAAAAGACTATATCTAACTCTAATGTCTCTCTAATCAAGTGTAAAAAGATCGATAATGCGAATTTTATATAAAACATTGTCCGTTGTGTTCTCATAACCCATTATCTTGATTTCATACTACATCCTTTATATATTTTAACAAATTAATTATATGGTATATATATTTAAAAAGCTAACTTTTTTGAATTAATTCTATAAAATACCGTTCTGTTATTGTATTTTTCCCCAAATTTTGTTCTGTTAATTATACACCTCAATAACAACACTAAATAAGAATTAATAAAAATTGGTGATCAAAAGTAAATAAACAATTTTATATAAAATATTCTCATTATTAATACAGATATGGGAAATATCCTTTAGACATAGAAATTCTGATATAAGACTTGCGAATTATGTCTAAGTTTAGTAATTTGATGTTATTAAAATATTTGATTTTAATATGAGTTTTATTATTAATGAGTGATATTATAGTTAAAAGAAGAGAATAATTTAGAACAGAAATTCGTAAATAAAATCTCGAGAAAGAATTTAGCAAGAAGAGATTTGAAAAGAGCAATTTAATTCAGGATCTAAATGAATGCAACAATTTAATCGATTTTGAACTTAAATTCAAAGATCAAATTGAGAATCAGATTTAACTTATACTTCAAAATCCAGACAACTAAAATTTAGAAAAACTCATATAATTGGTATAGCAATTAAGTGCAAAATACAGTGTCTATATTATAGATCATAATATATA
The DNA here is from genome assembly GCF_000165425.1 of Paramecium tetraurelia. Taxonomy (NCBI): domain Eukaryota; phylum Ciliophora; class Oligohymenophorea; order Peniculida; family Parameciidae; genus Paramecium; species Paramecium tetraurelia. The sequence continues at coordinate 35,092 of NW_001799133.1, read as the reverse complement.
CAAAACACTGAAACACAATGGTTTAGACCTTAATTTGTGTTTGAACTTAATGTGTAATTTATGTGTTGAACCAACAGTAGTCAAACACATCTTCTCTGATCAGATTTAGAAAGAGAGATTAACTTAATATTTAAACTTAATTAGTGGCAACTTATTTGAAGAACATAGAAAACTTTATTGGGAATTTATGCTCATTCTTTCAAATTCAGCGCATACTCCTTTTCCATTTCTGAAATAAGTGTTTTTGATATGTTGTGAAGAACTGATTTAATGCAGAAACAGCACTACGTAAATGCAAATTCGCATTCTCCCACATTTAATTCAAAAATATCCATAAGCTAATTAATTTTATTGGGAAGCTTTGAATTCTGCTAATTCTGAGGATAGGAAACCTTGGAAATGCTTATTGCATTTTCTTAAGCAACCCAACTCAGATGTTTTCTGTTGTGATTAGTTGTTATTAGCAATTCATTATTTAGTTTAACATGCAATTTCAAAAATTTACTATGAATACATTGTCACTTCAGAATTAATGTTTGTTCTTCAAAGTAATTTGTACAGACACGAAAGAACTATGGTTAGGTCTACAAAATTATTGTTTATGATTTTTGAAGAAAATGACACTTATTTTAAATTTATAAATGACGATTTAGTCAAACTGCTTAAAATTACATTTATAGATGGATAAATTGAAATACTAAAACTTTTAGAAATAGTACTTCGCAAAAGATAACACTTTTTGCAGCTTATGGAATAATACCATATACTTGATATGCTATTTGATATTCTGCGATAGGATATATCGACGACCATGAACTACGCCACCCTAAATTGCATTGCTTTATCCCTGTTTTAATGTACTGAGATCGATAAATATTAAAAATATATCCAAATGCAGAGTTCCACTTTTAAAGATATTTTAGAAAGATTTGTTTACGACACAAATAAATCTGTCTAATAAACTACTGAATATCTCTTAAGAGCATACTTTGAAAAATGAATATATATATATAATTCGATATTATTTTAAGTACTGATTTTAATGTGAATGAGATTTAGATATTTAATAATGACAATAATAAATTATATACAAAACTTATTCATTAATCTTGTGGTTTTATATTTTAGAAGAGGGAATTCAAATTCTAACTTAATTATTAATTTATTTGTTATGGATTATAAGGGAGATTTAATTGAGGATTTGGCTATAATTATTACGGTTATGGATAAATTTGTTATATGTATTAAGGTTATTGCATTTATTATTATGGAAAAGACTATTAATTTTACATCATTTATTAATATTATTATTATTATTACATTTACAATTACATTTGTTATTAAAGGAACATTTATTAATAATATTGTTATTATTATTACATAGAATGTTACATTTACATCATTTACTATTACTATTATTGTTATTATTAATTATTGCCCTAAACTTTATTATTTTATTAAGGATATGGTTATTATTTATCATGCTTTTATTGGTTATGATGTTTTTCTTTTTTTTTATTATTTTTCTTCACTTCTCCTTCTTCCTTGTTTCCTCTCTTTTTAGAGAAGGCTTCAATCTCATCATCTGAATATTCAATATCGCCTTCATTAACCACTTCTTCATCAAATTAATTAGAAGCATCGCACCCTTTTTTACTTTTGATAACATTATAAATTACTTAAGTAATTGCTTAAATAGCGTCAGGATTAAGAACAGAAGTGCTGTCAACATTAATAAAGACATCATCTCCAATTTTTAGTTAATTAGTCTAAATTAGGTTGTTCACATATCCATCCAACAAAATTGAATAGTGAGGTCTTTCAACTTTACCAAAGACATCATCAACTTTTCCCAAGATCTCTTATTAGCTATTCACTATTAATTAATCTAAATTGATGACAAATTCTAAAAGATTAGAATAAATGGTAATGTTTTCTTTGGTAATGGATTCAATTTTGCCAATCAATTGAATTCGATCTGAATGTTTATAATTGAAATTGATTTCTCTCTGTTCTTTGGATTCTGGTGGAGCAAATGAAACTTTAGGTAATACTTCATTTCTGCTTACAATTCTTGAACTCTTTTCCTCGTCATCCATGATATTTAACTTAGTTTAGAATTGTTAAGTACTTAAGCTTTAATTTTCTCATAAAATTCATCACTGCTAGAATCACTACTTTCACGATCGTTCATTAAAATATAATTTATATATATATATCACATTTCAATTTCTAATTAAGTTGGTGGGTTGTTTTACTGATGTTCTCTTTGTTAATCCACAAAGTAATTATATCTCTGTCTCCCGAGATCAAAGAAGTTGGTAACAGTCAACATCAATATCATTGCCATATAGTAATTAAAGCACTCATACAATCTTTGAAAGAGATCAAAGCTTTCAAAAAAGGGGTATTGAGAGAAAAGTAAGAAAAATAATATAAAGCAGGTGGTTGATCCAATGTTAATATAGACTATGATTGGATAATTCTATAAATTATTAATATCATTATATTTACAGTATTGTGTAGCAGGAGAACTTTAAAATTTACAATAATTACAACTGCACTCATTATTGTCATTCCAGCTTCTAAGTATGTAGAATTCTATCCATGAAAATGAGGTGAAATAGGTTCAAATGCATAAAATGAAATTATCATTAACAATATTGCTTAAAACAATCCCCATAAGAATTATTGCCAAAAGGACACTAAGTTAAAGATAGGCTTAGTCAAATACTCCCTATAAATATCAGGCCTGGATTCTAAGAAATTTGCCTTATCTTAAACCAATTGCATATAATTTGAGTTTGGATACTTCTCATCAAATAAAGCAAATAGAATAATAGGTAAACTTGTAAAGAATACATTAAAAATTTAAGAAAGCCATTAATCATACAGATTTTATCCACTAAATCCATTTGAAAAACCGAAAAAGAAAAATGCTCCGATGTATAATTGATTCTTGTAAAAGTTAAATAGAATTAAATTGCTGTTCTTCCTATAGGATTCGTGTCCAGAATAAAACAACAACCTTCTTAAATGTTTAAATTCTCCAATAGCATAATCACTTGCCTTTGCTGCTTACTACCCTTCTAAACCTCTAATTCCAATACCAACATGAGCCTAAGTAATCATAGCCACATCATTTGCACCATCACCAATGGCTAATGTTATTTTGCCAGTCAATTTTCTAACCAAATTCACAATTTCTTATTTTTATTTTGGAGAAACTCTACAAGCCATCACAGCATTAGCCTTCAAGGCTACTTTAAAAAACGCTCCTTTAAAATTGTGTATGATTATAACAAGAGCCACTCCTGACACTATCAATGATAACGGTTCTTCAGGTTGTTCATTAATACTATTGGTAACTTTGGCTAATTATCTTTCAACCTATCCTTCTGAATCTCCGTCTATTATAAATCTTTTCACCTAATCTGTAAGTAATTTACATGAGAATCCAATATTAATGGCTGTTTCAATCTTATCTCCAGTCAAAACCCACACATTGATTCCAGCAGATTTTAAATCAGCAATTACTTCTCCAACTTTATCTTATAATTTATCTTCGATAGCTGTTGCACATAATAACTATAAATTATTTTCAATCATTTCCTCTAACTGATTCATCAGTGATTCTCTCAATTAATCATCATCTAAAATAGATTACGCTCTATTATATTCAGATAAAAACTTTTCATATTCTTTTTACTCCAATTCCTTGTATCCCAACACTAGAGTTCTTAGTCCAATAGTGGCATATTCTTGTAATTGTTTTTTTATTTCAAATAAGATATTTTTCTAAATAGTATCATTCTCCTCAAAATCTTATAACATAGATAAAATAACATTATCTGCTCCTTTACAAAATAAAGTTAATCTTCCATTTTAATCTTTTAACACTATTGACATTCTTTTTCTAGTACTATTAAATTCAATAACCTACTAAATTTAAAACTTTAAAATTTCCTTTGTATGCTTTATGTAAACCTTCATCACATTATCTTCCTTCCCAATATATTTAAATCCCATCTCAGCTGCAAAACTAACTAATGCCAACTCATCTGGAGAACTAGCATTATATTAAATCTCAGATTCAATATTCTCGACTAATTCTGTTTAAATTGTGTGACACAAGGATAAACAAAGAAGACTTAGGAACACATGGTCGTTACTTGTGAAATTTCGAGCTGATTTTTTATTCATAAATTCAGAGATCAATTCAGAATATAGGGCATCATCTGTAAAATCAACATTTTAAGATACAATTCTATGCTTTTCTTAAAAGGGTTTTTCATCTATTACATCTTATTAATTTTAGCTTTTTTCCTCGATATCGCCATAAACAACTTCATCAATAATAAGAGATTTAAATTTCATAATGTTCTATGTCAATGTTCCCGTTTTATCACTAAATATATATTCAATAACTCCCAATTCTTCACTTAGATTTGAGGAATGAACTGCAGCAGGTCGATCAAGTGTTAGATAATTCTTATCCCATTAAATCATTTAAGCTTAAAAGAACTTGACAGTCTCTAAAGTAACCAATAACGATATTGGGACACTATTACCTAATAATAAGAACCACATTGCAAATCTTAAGACAAAATTGTAAAAGGAACTGTTTTCTGGAGCATTTTTATCAATATTCAAATATGATTGTACTTCATTCATGTTTCTTTGGTACCATATATTATAATATGTTGATGCAAAAATACATTCAAACAACAAAAACAAGAATACCCATAAGATCTACTTACTCATCAATTTCTCAACCGTGCTATATTTCATCTTTCCTATAATCGAGTTCATCATAATCTTGGTGTCATGTCCTGTATATACAGTAACTGCCAAAATCCAGTCAGTATTTTAGAGAGAACACCCTCTTTCTAAGAAATTTTCATAATTCAATGCTTCCTTTGGTAATTCCTTATTTTCATTAACAATATTGAAGCTACCCTTAAATTTATACATTAGAGGATTTTATCGTTCAAAATCCATGGTTACAAATCTAAGATATTTTATTTCAAAGTTACAAATTATAAGGTAACTCTTTTTCATTTAGCTATTTGTATAAGGTTTGCAATTATGGATGTGCATATTTGGGTTTGAGATTAGTTTCACCGTCTAAATTCTTAGTTTCTACAAAGCATTCTCCTCCCTTAGAAGTAGCTAAGATAATAATATCAGCAGGAATTCTCTACTCTTAAGTTAAAATCAAACCTATTTATTTGCAATTCTGATGATGTCTCCAACATACACATTTTACCATTTATCATACTCAAAGACTCCTGTTCGAAGTGAATATTTTTATACTGTTCGATTGTTTTCTTCATCATCTGCTCGGTGTCTAATGGTGATGATTGAGGTACCTTTTAAAGTCTTCAAAAAAGTCTTTGATCATGCTGACCATAATGATGAATGACAGAGGTAAATACACAGTGGGTTGTCCATCAGTAGTGGTGACTGATGGTAGGATTTGACTAAATTGAATTCAAACTGATTACAAGATGCCCAAAAGCAAAAAGTACAAATTGGAAGCTTTCCTAAATTATTCCAATGAGTTTTTGGGTAAGAATGTGAGCATATTATACTTTGAAGTCTCGACTCTATTATTGGGAATATTTTTATCTGCGGTACCAATCAGAATCTAAGAATTTAAATGCTTGTAATACTTTTCTGTCTGGTTGTAATTCCCAAGGGGCTCTTCTTTTGCAGCAGCAAGTTCTGATTTAGTTTTCATTCCGATGCTTTCGGTACTCAACTATGTTCATATATATATAATATTAATTGAATATTCTTTGTATACAATACACGCCCATTTCATTATAATAAAAAGTTAATCAAGAAGGCACTAGTCACTCCAATTCCAAATCCAAGATGGCAATCACTGAAGTAGTGACAACAGAAATATACTCTGCCCAACATCACATTGAGAGTCATGAGAATTGCGATCAAAATGACAACGATGTCTCCTAAAATAAATTGATATATCTAAAGTACCGCTTCCATAGGCATTCAGAAAATAGAAGAGAAAGGCTGCAGCTTAAGCACAATCTCCACTTGGCAAGGAATAATTAGTTTCCTTATTTCTAAAATACATAGGTTTGAGTGATAATTGTGGACGAGGCTTGGGTCTTGGTCTTTTAAAATGTTTCTTAAAGAAAGTCGTCAAGGCTAATGACAGCACTATTGAAATCACGTATCTGATTGAATAAGCATAGCCATATTAATAAGTGATGAAGAATATTGGTGCGGCAATCGTTTTGGGCGAAAAAATCAAGGATGGCAAAAATAGCATCACTGTCAGCATTAAACTTTCATGGCCATGTATAACTGCTGATAAGTAGACATCCCAATATATTAATTTCTCAAAAACTCTTTAAAGAGACATTTCCTCTGTATACTTATTTAATTAAATTAATTTAAGAGTATGTTTTAACTTTCCATTAGTAATATATCTCAATAATTAAATATAAATGAATTAATAGATATCATAAGAATATTTCATTCATAAGTTTGCATCTATCTCATTGAGCGAAAGTACTAGACTTTTTATCTATGATTAGCTGATGATGACAACTCCAAACATGGCAGTCCAGCTTTAGATTCTCGATTATTGGAGTTTGTGAGTGCTCTTCCACAACACATTAAACAAAAATTAGAAAATTTCAAACCTCACCCAGACTTTCAGGTTTCAAAATAAAGTGATGAAAGTGTATACTTTGGTACATTGGAGTCAGGACTCAAACATGGGAATGGTATTTAAGTGTGGCCACAAGCTGGCAATTTATTAATTGGGTAACAAACTATTTTATATTATTATAGGACATGGTAAAACGATTTGCTCCAAGGATTTTGTACAATGCATTATAGGAATGGCGATATGTATTAAATATCAAAATAATAAAGTTTCGAAGCTCAATTCTAAAATGGCTGCACAAATGGTTTTGGTATGTTTATATCGGAAAAAAAAATAGTTAAAGGTAAATTAAATTCTTACTTTTAGGAATATGGATCAATAACCAGTTAGAAGGAGAAGCCCAGGAAATTAAGAGTGATGGAACAAGATTTTATGGGCAATTTCATAACGGCAAGAAAAATGGTAGAGGCATTCAAGTGTTCCAGGATGGATGCAAGTTTTATATTTCTTATCTCTAATTGTAGGTATGAAGGATCGTTTGAAAATAACTAATTCTAAGGCGATGGAACATTTCATTGGAGTGATGGAAGTTATTATTAAGGGTAATTTCAGAAGGGTCTAATCATGGGGTTTGGGAATTATGTAAACAATAATGGACTTCTATTGATTGGACAGGTAATGCTGATTGATTATAAGTTGTATAGTTCTCTGAAGTCAAAAAAACATAATCGAAGGAGGTTGGTCTCAATAAAAATCTACAGAGCATTATGTACATCAACCAGTACAATTAAAGTCTTTTAATTGAAAAGATACATCTTCTCTGACTTTATTTATATATATATTTTTAATTATATTAATATTATTATTATGAGCTGGCTTGCTAGTATGATATTAATATAAATATATAAAAAAATAAAATTCGTTTTTGGAATTTTTAACACTTAATTATCTGGTGTTGGCTTCATTATTAATTACAATATATGTACAAATTAGCAGTCTGCACATTGCTTATCCTTAGCGTAACAGCAATTGATGTCACAAACTCAGTTTGGACAAGCCATGACCAAAAAGCTTTTGCTCAAATTAAACAATCTGGTTGGGGTAATTTCATTTTGAACTTTGGTGAACTCCATTTAAGTACAGGAGGTATCCTTTCAGAATTAAACACTGAAATTGCTAAACTTGTAATTACTTTTTTCATTAATTCGTTTAGATTGACGAATTGGATGAGGAATTAGCAGAAGTCCATCATTAATATGCAAGAAGAACAGACATTCACAACAGAGAAGTTTCAAGACTTGAATAAGAAATCTAAGATAAAGAAAGAGGTATTTTATTAGATTTAAACCTTTCCTTTAGAGGTCTTCAATGCCCACGATTTCTATGATAACGTATTGATCCCATAAAGAGATAGATTTGCTGCTCAACTTGAATAATTATAAGAAAACATTGCTCAAAACAGAAAGACCCTTAACGAATCAACAGTTCAAAGAGCTAAGGACCATGCCGAATTTGAAGCTTAGGTTGCTGAACACAATGAAGCCATTGGAGCTATTGATGAATCATTATAATTACTCAGCCAATTGGAATCACCATCCCTTGTCTAAATCTAAAAGGTCTAAAAGAATTTGACCAAAATCTAATAATCACTCAAAAGACACAGCACATTCTAAACCTTCATCAAGACTCTTTTGGAAATTGCTGTTGAAGCTAATTTCGCTGATCAAGGTGCCCTTAGAGAAGTATGTATCCCTTGTTAACCCTTTCATAGATTTTGACTGCCTTCAACAACTTGAGAGTTCAATTAGTTGACTCACTCAACCAACTCACTGCTGATGAAGCTGAAGCCTAAAAGGACTTTGAAGCCAGAGTCATTCAATTAAACTAAGAACATGCTGAATTCTAAAGAGCTGTTATAGTTAAGACAGCTGAAATTGAAGCCAATGCAAGTAAATTGTTAATAGTAATAATTAATAGACAAGATTGAATAAACCCTTGATTTAATTGATACCTTACATGCTGATTTAGACACATTGAATGGATAATTGTAAGCAGAAAATGATGACTATGCTTTCGCAACTGATGTCTACAATGCTACCGTTGCTGAATACAACAAGGAATTAAATGCTGCCCACTAAGCCTTGGATTTATTGAATCAACCAAGATTTACCGACTATGTTAAATCTTAACTCAAGGGAGCATTTTGATATTATTCATTCAATAAAAGTAAATGAATTCATTATTAAATTACATTAAAATATTCCTTTCTACTTCCAATAATTAAATAAATATTTTGAGTGATGTCAGAAATAGATCCTATTACAATTAAACTTGTCGTTGTAGGCGACGGAAACGTAGGCAAAACTTGTATACTCCTCAGGTATTTCCACTAACAATCCATAGCTATACAACTGATAAATTTCCATCGGACTATGTTCCTACAGTTTTTGAAAATTATACCACTCAGACAGCTGTTGATGGCAAAATGATTAACTTAAGTTTATGGGATACTGCAGGATAAGAAACCTATAATAGATTAAGAACACTATCATATAATTCAGCTGATGTCTTTTTGGTTGTTTTCTCAGTTATTGAGGAATCTAGTTTTGAAAATGCAACCAACAAATGGTATCCAGAATTAGAGGTTCCGGAATTAAAGAGTGTACCAAAAATATTCGTTGGAAATAAAATAGATATGAGAAACGAAGCCAATCCAAAACATGTTTAATTGGTAGCTGTAACTATCCATTTAATTCACCCTTTAGGCAAAATCAAAAGTTGATAAAATGAATTGCCAATATCTGGAATGTTCTGCATTAACACAAGATGGTTTGAAGGAAATCTTTGACCAAGCCATAAAAAGGGCCATCAAAATGAAAGTCTTAAAGTCTTAATCTTAAACCTTGCAAAACGTTACAAGTACCATATAAAAAGACTAAAAACTTTCAAACGAAGAAAAATGCTGTTGCTCAACCTTTTGATAACATATACATTAATATGCTTTAATTATATATTAATACAACTTGCTATTCCATATATGTATATTCGATATTTTAATTCATTTCAAGAATTAAGAACCTGGGTTTTATTTTTTGATAATCTTAAAAGCGACATGATGTGCTTGATAAAGTTCTGGAATATTTATCACCTTATGAAGCCATGCATTTGTAATTGGATATTTTTTGAAATCAAATTTAATCATATCTAATTACATCATTTCGCTACATGCACTTATATCAGCTAAAGTGACTTAATCTCCACAAATATAGTTCTTACCTTTCAGCCAATCTACATATGTTTTATAATAATTACTGTTCTCAAAATATTAAAACACTTTTTCCACATCATATTTTTCCTTTTCCAGTACTTCAGGGATAACCTTTTATCCCTTCCTTGGGGCTATAAGCACTGAATAGTAAAAGTGAAAACATCTTCTAGTATTTGTATGATGATAGTCAAGATATTGATCAATTCTAGTTTATTATCTGATGTCTGTAAGTGGGTATCTTAGTATTTTTTAGAAACTTACAAATTAGTTGAAATATTTTTCTATTTGATAATGTATCTCATAATATTATGGCTTTCAGCAACAGTAAAATCTCCATCTTGTAATAAAGGCACTATCAACTTTATTAACTTCCTTACATTATTATAATGGATGAATTGCTGTGAATTCAGGGGATTTATGTTAATTATATTAAATCATTAAAGGCTTGACCTCATGAGGTACTTTGAGGATATCTAAGACTGCCTTTACAGCTCTGGATGGCTGTGAAATCCAATCTAAATATAATTTAATCATGTAAATCGTTATTAATAATATAAGCTCAAAGAGCTATCATTTCATTTATGCATTATTATACTTATAAATAAATTAATATTATAAAAATTGATCAACTTTATTCTTTTGGACATCTATTATTAATATCAAACCCTATAAAATCAAAAAATTCACTTGAAAAGTATTCATGATTTCCTAATAATTCTTTAAAAAATTCATCCACAAATGTTAATTTTTCATTCGTTGTCAGATTTAAAATTTATTTTGTTATTTTTAAATTAGGCGGCAATGCTCGACCACTTTATAATTCAAGTTACTCACTAAATTATCTTATACAAGACAGTGTTTTCAAGATCCTATATACATGTTCTGTGTTCCTAACATTGATTACGGATATTTTTACTTTTCTTTGTATTTGATATTGATAACAAATTCTATTGAATTGGATCCATACATGCCATATTCATATTAGACACAATTAGATGAGAATTGAAGTTCAGAATAATCTAAAGCAACCAAATTTTCTTCAGAATTTACTCTGAGAGCTTATAATTCATATTCTTAAGATTTTTAATAACTCTTTGGTCGTATCTAAGATCTAGTCTTTGAAATCAATTATTAATATATTAAAAACGGCTGCTGCATTTCTTCATCCACTCCCAAGAAATCAAGTAAATTTTTTGTTACATAAGTTGGGTTAGCTAATTATTCTTAAAGCCATCGTTCTAAATATTCCCTCCTTCTTAGAACATAGGAAAATTCATCCTCTCCCAATTATAGATCTATTCTCTAAATTTTAAAGGAACTTGCGTTGTATTTATTAAAATGATCAATTTGTACTCTCTCAATATTCAAAAATTCAGGGTAACGCTTTTCTGATTAAAATGTATGACCATCAATTACGGTAATAATCAAATATGAATATAGTATTTCATTGTCGTTAACAAAGCGTTTAATTATTTTTTTACTTATACTAACACTCCTTTCTGGCATTTTATCCCTTAAAAACTGTTCTTATTCGTTTTAATTCTTGCTTTGAATAAGGTCAGAAAATGCTGATGATAATTACTTTGTTATAGTTGTGTTTTCTTTTTTAGTTTTGGTTCTATTTAGTGTAGATTCTCTGATTGATTTATTTTCTGATTAAAATATTTTAAATTCTTCTAATGATTTCATCAATTATTTTGCAAATTTTGGTGTGTCATCTGGTATTCTTGTTCTATCATTTGGTCGATACAATGCATATATCAATAAAATGAGCGATGGGAACAATTACAAAATTATTAATGCACTACTCAAAAGAGTTTGATATTCTTATGATGTTCTAACAACTAAAAATGCAGTCTATAAAGGCCAAAATATCTAGTTGATAGTTGATAAACTATTACTCTATGGGTCCAAGTTGCCTATTATTCTTAAAATTTAAACTCTTATTTTAACAAAATAACAGAAACAATATGAGCAACAATTGGGATCAACCAAATGAAGTATAGTTTTGGTGATATAGTCATAATTAGACCAAAAAATCCCAGTGTCATTGATAAAGTACAGACAAAGCAAAGCCAATATGAAATGATAATTTTGATATTCAAGGATGGAGGATTTGTTTTAGGGCTAATTAATATATGTTTAATAATTACACATCCTCATCGCTTAATTAAGATCTTATGGATTATCTTTGTAGTGTAACATCTTGCAATTTCTAAAGCTAATAAATCCTATAAAGAGCAGCAAATATAAAATATAAATAGGGAAGGCTAAATAAAATAAACTCTTTTGCCAAAATTGAATAAGTGTAAAATGGATTTGGTTTAGAAGGATCATTTGATTCTTATGTTTAATTATCCTAATTTGAAGGTTGATCTGCATTTTAATCCATTAATGGATCGATCATTGGAATGGTCTCAGTTTTTTCAGGGTTTCCAGCAATAGATTATTCTGTTGGCTGATTTTGAGTTGAAGTCTTATCAAGTTATTCTTTCAATCCTTATTATTAATCCTAAGTTACGACATCATTTTATTATTCCATTTAATTAATAGTATATCTATAACATTATAAAAACTATAATTAAATTATTCCATTTACTAATAAATAAATGATAGAAACACAGTAAAACATACAATTAAAATAGACTTCTTAATGTAATAATAAATATTAATTAGGAAACTATTATTTCACAACTTTAGTGAAGAGATAATAAAAATATTTTAATTGGAATAAAAATATTATCATGCAGAGGATCTTTCTAATAAATAAACTTTGACGTTTTTGAGTTTAGTTGCCAATATTTCTTCAATTTATCTAATAATTGAAATTTCTTGTTATCTATGTTCAGTATCAGAAGCATATTAAGTTCTCCATCCCTCACATTCACCTTCTTTTTATTCCTTTCCAGCAGTTGCAGCATTTAATTCATCAGTAGCATCTTCCTTTCTTTTCTTTTAAAGGTCCAAAGCTTATTCATTATCTTTCAATTATCTTTCAGAATCTTCTCTAGCTGATGACAATGATTCTCTTTGACTTTCTATTTCAACCATTAATCTTTCATAATCTAATTAGGCTTAAATTTCAGATTATCTGGCATCATGTAGACTCTATTCCAAAGAGGCGCTCACTTCACTCAATTTATTTAACACATTATTCAATTGATCCTTTGAGAATGTTGATGCTACTTACATTAATGCTAAAATTGGATTTGATGAACCAATTTAATTTAATTATGTTAAAATTTAAACTACTTCTTAGTCAGGTTAAATTGAAGATAATTTAGTAAAAATAACTTCAATTGCCTCTATCACGTTTTCAGTTTCGTGCTCAAATTTTATAAAATCGTCAGCATCATTAGCTCTTTATTCGGTTAATTGAGTTTCTTATTCATTTAAAATATCAAGTTATATTTTTTTATTCTCAACATCTTAAGCTAATTATTCAACTTTTGAAGTCAATGTTGCTATTTCTGTTGTAGAGTCAGTTATTTCAGCAGAAGCATAATCTATTCTTCTATTGTATTAGTAAATTTCTGTTTCACAATCAACTTCATCTTGAGCATGCTTTTAATCTGCTTCTTATTAATTAAGAATCAGATTTTCTCTCAATTGTTAAAGCATCTTTGCAATGTCTGATAATGGGGCTTTGTTATTTAATTGCAGAGCTATGGTGTCTAAGAGTTTTTTTCCTAATTCATGTTCTTCCATAGCTTCAAGTTAAGTAAAAACAGCCTTTGTAGGATCGTTTGATCTTTTAACAAAAACTGATTGTGCTATACTTAAAACAACCAAAAGCAATAAGACTTTATTCATTTACTATTGATTTATAGCATATTCGTTTTTTGCTTTCAATCCATTCATCTGTTAATTCACTTTTATTTTACTAAAATGTTTTATAGAATGATTTCTTTCTTAACTTTATTAATTCTGCCAATAAATTATTATTTAATTAAATTATTTAGAGCAAAATAATTTATATTCTTTTATATCTTCTTAATTATTTTAGTATTTTAATAATAAAATTCTCATCCATTTCTTAATTTTTAATGTAAACTAACATTCCTATAACCTGCTCTATAAAATATTCTCATTATTCAGGAATTCTTTTGAATATTCTTCCTTCCCTTTATTTTCTTGGAAAATATAAGGAATTTATAATTCTTGATTTCAAAGCATTATCATACTCTTTTTTCTGAATTTCAAATTCAAATAGGTTATTTAACAAATTTATTTGTTTCCATCAGTCTTATAATTAATATTTGAAATTAATTCTGTAGGTTTGGGTAGCTATATAATTAAGTCAACTCGATGATTATATTATTTTTTGTTATTATATTACTATTTATAACTAATCTTGTTATCATTATAATTAATTATTATTATGAGAAAAAAACCTAGTTCACCCTACGCTGAATTAATCGAAGCAAATAAAAAAATATCATAAGAGGATGGCAAATATTTAGATTACTCCAACTTACCTAAACCTTATAGTTAATCATTTTAACAACTTACTTAATTTCGTATTCCATAATATTTTGAGCTATTACATCGTAAGAATTAAAAGAAAACTGAAATTCATCAAGAATTCAATTAACCTAATGTCAACCAAAACAATAATTCAACTCAGCGTAATTTTATTTAAAAGTTTAGCATATCTAAAAAGACAACAATAGAAAATAATAAAAAGAAAGCCCTTTTCAATGAGTAGGTTTTAAACTGCATAATTAGAGAGGTATATTGTATAAAGAAATAAGTAATTAGATCTCTTCAGGTTCTTTTAATAGAGCAAATTATACTCTCAATAAAATCTTAAGTAGTCTCCCTATGAGCCAATTACATTAAATTCATGAGGCAAAGCAGGAAAACATCCAGGCATTGATTTAAAAAAAAAGTAATAAACAAAGGAGAATGGTTACACCAAAATATAATCTTAGAACAGACTCTTAAATGGCAAAATTTTTTGGATCATCAAGTATTACTCTAATATTATTTAGATATTTTCCCGACTTTGTCTACCTTTAGATTAAAAACCCTTTAATGATTTTAAGATGACATTTAATTAAAAACCTTATAAAATTTCTTTTAAATGACTTCTCTTTGTATTTTAAATAAGAATTGAAAATATGAAAACCATGAATAAGAAATAGATTTAGTAAATCACGCTATTGTGTTAGAATATTTTCAACTATAAAAATAATTTAGCTAATAAATTCATTTGTGTTTTTTATGCTATGGTTTGCTTTCGCTACTACTGCTACTGCTTTAGCTGCTACTAACGCTTTCACTTCTGCTCCTGCTTCTGCTTCTACTATCACTTAAACTTTCACTTTGGCTGGGGGTTGGACTTTTTTATTTTTTTTTTTGATCCCTTTTTTCTTTTTCTTTCTATTTTTTTTCTTTCTCTCTTTCTCTTTCTCTCTCCTTTTCTCTTTTTTTTTCCTTTTCCTTTTACCTTTCTCTATCCCTTTGTTTTTCTCTTTCTCTTTCCTTTTCTCTCTCTCTTTCTCTTTCTTTTTCTCTTTCTCTTTCCCTTTCCCTTTCTCTTTCTTTTTCTCTTTCCTTCTCTCTTTCTCTTTCTCTTTCTTTTTCTTTTTCTCTTTCTCTATCCTTCTCTTTTTCTCTTTCTTTCTCTCTTTCTCTATCCTTTTCTTTTTGCTTCTCCTTCTCTTTTTATTTTCCTCTTTCTTTTTCTTTTGGTTTTTCTTTAACAGGAACTTCATCCTCTTTTCTTTTTTTATCTTATTGATTCTTTTTTTACTTATCCTTTGAAGAATCACTATCACTACTATCATCTGAGGATGAATCCTCACTACTGTCACTTTCATCACTGCCACTATCTTCTTCAGCAGAGGTACCGAATTGTTTTAAAGCCTAAAAATTAGAATATAATAGTTACTTCCTGTGCGTGCTAAAATTCTATTTTGTTTTATTATTCATATATCTATCTTAATTCTTCAGTTAATAACCCTTATCCAATACTAGTGAAAAAGTTAATTGAAAATCTTGTATTTTTAGGATGATCAACTGGAAATAGACCAGCTAGGTAATCTTTGAGTTCTGGATCCATCAATTTTGACTTTAATACAGGTAAACTCATATTTTCAGCCAATTCCAAGAATAAACATTTAATCATAATTCTACCTGAAGAGGTAGTACTTTCTTATGTTAATGAAATACATTTTAAGATTCTCCAATCAATGGCATTTGTAAAAAAGAGATGAGCGAAGAATTTAGAAATGTTTCTGATTTTTGCAGTTTCGTAACGATGCATTGTTGCATATTTCTCTACAAAACATTTCATAAAATTATCTCTAAAGATTTCAGCAATTTCACATAATCTCTATCCCAAAAGTCCAAAAAACCTTAAATATGTTCTCTCTTGCATACAACAATCAATAATCATATTGCAAACTTCATCTTCATGACCAATTCCTGTTTACATTTTAATTATTTTATGCAAGCATTCCTCATAATCAACACTGCTTTAGATTGTTAAATAAATAACTCTCTTTAAACTTAAAAGATCTCTTTCTGTAAAATCTTTAGCCTACTCTTATTCCTCTTCTATCTCAGGCATGAAATCAACCTATTACTTAGTTTTTAACATAATAATATTCTCTTCTCCCAAAATTTCTTTTTTGATTTCTTCCCATTCATTCTCAGTTTTTTCAAAAAATGAATCATACTAAAATAAATTTAGATTATCCTCAGCATCTAATTCATCAACTATGTCTATTTAATGTGTAATCTAATCATCTTCCTCAACTAAATCTAACTCAGGAATAACTCCTGGGTGATCAACAAACTTAGTTTTACGAGTTGCAAATAGTTACTCAATTCTATACTAAACTTTTCTACTTATGGTTCCTTCATGCAATATTCCTTTAAATCTTTCGAATATTGTGGAAACATTTTAGGGAGCAATATCACTCATAACTTACCCACATTCTATAGTAAAATCGCAAGCTAATTCTACAGAATCTTCAGTAGGACTCTCTAGGAGAATGTAAAGTAATTCTAATCCAACTAAGTCGCTTAAAACTTTTTAATTTATGAGATGAGCAATCATTTTTGTAATTGCCATACACACTATTTTATTATTCCTTTTGTACGCTCTTTAAAATTAAACAATCACTCTTCTTATTATCAAATTCACAATTTCTGGCAATTTAGTATTGATAACAGAGATCAAAGCAGCATAAACCATAGTAAAATTTGGTGATGCCATTTAGGCTTTTATAATTGCTCTTGCTAATAATCCCCTCCCTCTTAATATATTTTCATTAAATAATTCAACGATGATATTTTATATGTTTGTAATATTTACTTTATTGATAATACCATTTATTGATTTTCTTAATAATTCCCACATCAATCTTTAGTATTCAACGCTATTTTTATTACTCATTTTTATTTCGTTTTCCATTTCCCTTAGTTTATGAGGAGGCACATAAACACCTCCTGCTCTTGTAGGTCGATCGAACTTTTTTTGAGTAAGTGGATCAATTGGGACAAATTTTTTTGCGGCTTCCTCCATTTGCATCTTTTCGTTCTCCCTCTTTTCATTATATTTTATCATGAGGAAAAGTTTTTCTTTCCTCTCTTAAATGATTGGAATGTTAATCTATTTTAAGTTCCATCTTGGTTAAGGTCTACGTCAAACATTAAACAAAAATCACAAAATAATAGTATTTAAAATTTTCGTTGCAATAAATTCCTTTTTTATTTTAAAATTTCTGTCCTTTTTCAAAAAATCTTTAAAAATATATCAATTTATTATTCATTTATAAGATATTAAAATTACTCATATAGGTAATGCATAAAATGTCTTGATAATAATTCAAAAATGTAAAACAATAATTTAACTTAATCATAAATTTTACTACTATTAATTAAGATGATTCATTATTTTATTTCTATGAACTCAGCTATTAGAATTAATATTTCAATTTATTTATTTTTTAAAATAACAACATGGATTTCTCTTACTAATCAATTTAGATTGATGAAAATAGTAAATAAACTACAAAATACTAGGCTAGTTTCATTAAAAACAAATAAATATGTTAGATCCTGAATCTCAAATAATATTAATCTATATCAATGTTAATTTATTTAGTTTTCTTTACTCTGATTTTAATTTAATCTTCTATGTTTTATTATAATAATAAATGAATTACTATTTATTATAATGCCTAAATTTCAGCCACTTATTCTAAAAAGAAACAAGATTACTATAACTTGAAAGTGCGGGCTACATGAAGAAACTTAATTAAAGGAAAAATTTAGGATTTGAATAGTTTGTATTAGACAATTTTATGGTTCCCAGGATAGAGTATGTTCAACCAGAACAATTGTAAAGAGTTTTAATTGCAAGAATGTTTTTAGATCTTAATGAAATTACAAATACTCTTATGAATGGAAAAAGCATTGATAAAATGAAAAAGTATAAGCTATTTTATTAAAAATATCAAATTTCGAATTCAGTTATGGAATTGTGGTTAAAATGGGCTATCTTAAAAAATAAATAGCTTAAGTAAAAATCGATGAAGAATCAGTTATATTATTTTGAATAAATAATCTTCCCTGAGCTTTAACATTTTAAAAATACTTTAATAAGACTGAAATTTTTAATATTTTAGGCTTACTAAACATATTTAATGGGAGAAGAATAATAATCTATCCATTTATTAATGAATGTTAAACACGAATATTATACCATGTATAATCTTAAATCATTTGTAACTGAGATGCATTTGTTAAAAAGTTAAGAAAATATTGTATTTTTGTCTCCAAAATTGATAGATTCTGTTAAAGCATGTGCAAATATGCCTAAAGAAGATTTCTTTTAATTTCTTTATTTTGAGATCAAATTATTATACCCAATCAGTAGAGGAATAGCTCCGAGTTTAGCTGAGAACTTATTCAATGAGATTTAGATATTACTTTAAATTTCTTAACAATTCTATAAAAAACCTTAATAATCAATTGATTAGCAATTAGCTAAAAAATACGATTAAGTTTTAGAGATGCTGGATAAATATTATGATAAATTAGGGAAGGCATTATTCAAAAGAAAAACCTTTAGATTTGATTAAAAGCCTAGTCATAAGATAACAAGATCATTGATTAGTTTTTTATCTTCGGAAGAAAATCTGAAACAATCATCAACATTCAAAAGGGACACCCATTATGAATCAATATCCAGTTTATACAACGCTTAATAAATATAACAAATTTAATTAGATTTAACTAAGTAATCGGAGAGGGCAGCTAAATCAACTTTTCACAGCAGATAAGCTTCGTTAAGTAGACCACCTAGTTAGTTTTAGCCTGAATCCATATTTAGTAACGAGATGTGGTAGGAAGTTGATAATTATAAGATCAAATCCTTCTAAAAGCGAAAGCCACTACATTAAAAACCTTCAGTCGGAAGGATTTATAAGAATATTATTACATCTGTTCCACTTACAAAGAGGCACAGCAGATAAGAGGAGTTTTCACCTCTTAAGAAATAAGAAATTATCCAGGAAGTATTGGATAGCAAATTAACATCCAAAGAACCAACAAAATTTATGTCCTAAGCTTTGATTACTCCTAAACCAAAAATTAGCATTATGAGCTTAGTTGTTCTATTTAATTTAAGATATTTTCATTTGGAATCACCAGGAGGTAAAAAATTACCTAAATTAATTACAAAACACTTTCTAAAAATATTAACTTATGTTGATGATCCACCTTATTTAATTGTGAGTGATAGATAATTATAAATGAAAGATC
Organism: Paramecium tetraurelia; assembly: GCF_000165425.1. Classification (NCBI taxonomy): domain Eukaryota; phylum Ciliophora; class Oligohymenophorea; order Peniculida; family Parameciidae; genus Paramecium; species Paramecium tetraurelia. The sequence continues at coordinate 15,401 of NW_001799133.1, read as the reverse complement.
TAATTAAGAAAACAAAAAGAAGATCTAAATTTACAAGACAAAACTCATTTGCTATTAAACCAAGATTAGGGTTAAAATCCTAGTTTATTTAACTTAAAGCAAATTTTAGTGACAAAGTTAGAATTAATATCAATAAAATTAAATCTTTGATACGAATGGGAGTATTTAGAAAAAAGAGATAATAAGAGAAATAGTAAACTATTCTTGGACCAGTATAATCAAAACCTTAATCTATTACAAATTTCTTAGATTTCAATAGATTTAAAACAGCACCTGATGTGGTTGGCAACCCTTTTGAAAAGTAAGCCAATGCACAAAGTTAACCAACTCCTAGAGAAGATTTTGACGAAAAAAAAGAATCGATGAAAGATGTAATTAAAGGAAAAGGATTTGGTTTTTTTAAAGCTATTTGCTTGGCTAAAAGATTGAGTCTTATAAATTATAATACAGATGATATCACTTATCTCTAAGAGAAATATGGAACATTATAATAAGTTAAATAATAGCATTTGTATTATCCAACTTTAAAATATAAAATTCTTTTTTAGAATAAAATATAAATTTGGAAAATAAAATACAAGGATTTAACAGCAGATAAAAATTTTATTGTTTTGTATGCATCATAAGAAGGAAATTCGTATAATTTTTACCGTTTTGACCTTCCTGTTGTTTCAAAAGGAAGAGAAAAAAATGGAGTCACTATCTGGCCTACAGTTGCTGAGGCATTAAGAGAGTTAGACAAATTTAAATAATATTCTTAAATATTTAATTTTGACCTTTCAAACAATATAAAAAAGGATAAACATTCATTTATTTCAGGTCTAACTCAAAGAGCAAAAGTTAAAATTACTACTGAGGATATAAATAGTTGTGCTTATGTTCAAAGTTACCTTTGTTAATTTCATTAATCTTAGATAAGCAAGATAAAGAAGATTTGTGGTTATGCTTATGAAATTTTACCAAATATCAATTACACAACAGTCAAATACATTAACATGAATTTGATTAACAAGATTATCTCATATGAGTATCATATTAAAAGAATTGAAAAAATTCATTTTCATAATAAATAATTAAATATTATTGATGATATCACAGATAAGGAATTACAGGAGTACTTAGTAAATAAATAGAGAATAAAAAATAGCATTCTATTGTTTAGGTTTATTTGTACATCTAGATAATTTATGATAGATGGAGGACCATCAGTTAATCTTAAAGGTTTTTCTTAAAAGATTTTTTCAACAGTAATTAGATTGTCAAAAGACATGTATAAATCCGATTTTAAGAAATGTTTTTAGAAATTTGTATTGCTAACATTAGAAATAGAAATATCGAGGGATTTAAAATATCATTTAAATGATATACTTAGTCCAGAGGGAAAAAAAAACAACTCACTCAATATTCCTCAAATATTTGGATAGCAAATAAATAAATAATATTTTGAGCTAAAAGTTTCTTCTACTTTGTTTAATAAAGAAAAAGCTGTTGATAATGTTAAAAGCAACTTACTCATTGAACCTTATTCACTTTAAGTTTCAGTATATCATTAATTATTAGAATATCTTGAGAAAGATCCAAAATAATTATAGAATATTAGATTTGAATCATTAATCTATAATTTAGTCTTTTAATCAGATTATTCAAATACTTAAAAAGAATTATTGAGTCTATTTTTGTTTACTTACTTTGACATTGACTTAATTTAAAATAAAATTATTTTGAAAAATGATAATCAGTTGAAAACTAAAAAAATGTCTTTAAAATTAATGTAAAAAGAAGAAAAAAGCATTTAATTATATGCTATTTCCCCAATTGAATAATAGTTTGTTAAGCACACCAAAATTATTAATGAGAAAGAATAAAACTTAGAATAATTATTTAAAATTAGTATTGTAACCTAAATTTAATAGTATGATGATATATATCAAGGAAAATAAATAATAGAAGAACCAGATTTCATGGCTAATAATTAGGAAATATTATAAGCTATTAATATTATAAAGTAAATTCCTCTTTATAGAATTTATGAAAAAGGAAGCCTTAATTAGTTTTCTAAAATGAAACAACTATTAAATTATAAAGTAACTGAATTTTTAACCAAAGACAGCAAAACTCCAATATACATATAATAATCTCATTACGTGAATTGTCAATTACCATCTGCAATAAAATTAAAAACCTTAATATTGAGTAAACATAAAGATCTTACAAATCATTTTAATTCTAATCATTACAGATTCTTTATAAACAGAAATTAATAATTTATTGTACACACATCTATTTATTACAGTTTTAATAAAAAATTAGATAATTTTAATTTTGATTAAAAAGGAAATGAAAGAATATATTATTTTGATGGTGAAATGCTTTATGTAAATTTATAATTAGAATTATTATCATCTAAAACTTCTTCATTTAAGATGATATTTTCCCATTAGGATTTGATTGAGTTATTCAAAATTAACATTGAATAATATTAATCAATTTATTACTTCGATGATAAATTTATTTAGAGAATGACTATGACTATTTTGAATAATACTTATACAGAAAGAAAATTTAGATATTAATTACCAACATTTCTTCATAGATACTTTTTATCAAAAAAAACTAGACAAACTTTTATTGAATATCAAAGAAGCATCTCTATAAGTGGTGATTCCCCTAAGTCTCCAAAAGGAAATATTATTTAAATTAATAATTTGAACTTATTAGAAAGACATAATAATTGTTAGTTTGTGAAATTATTTTATGATTCCAAGGAATAGGTTTCTAAGAACTATTGTGAAACATATTTAAAAGATGCGAGAGTTATTGGACATTTTATTAAAAAGTTTCATGTTGGTGTGAAAAATTCTTAACTATGTAATTTCAAGAGTGGACCAGCAGAATATGCTGTTGTTACAGTTTATAGTCATTTAATTATAGATGTTTGGATTATTCAAATATATGTTCCGAAAACAAGTAGATATCTACTTGGAACAATTAATTTTTTAGATTTAGCCAGTTTGGAAACTTAAGAAATGTTTTCAATTTTATTTGAGTAAACAAAAATGTAAAGGAAATCTGTTTACCTTAGAAAGTTTACAACCAATAAGCTAATTATGAATAAATAATAAACTTTTATAAATCTACATAAGTTTTTTGAGTTTACTAGAGAGCTTAATAATAGTTTAAATCGAAGATTGATAATTCAGCAATTATTATAAAATAAAAGTAAGATTATTAACAAAGGGGATAAAATGAGAGTTGAGCTAAATATATGGACTTAACTTATAAAATTATTGAAATTAAGTTTAAAAGATCCATTCAATATAAGAATTGAAAGTGAAGCATAAAATAAAAATTATTTAGAGAAAACCTTGATAGAATAACTGGAATAAGATACTAATGCTACAGTGAATTCTTTTAAATAGATAGGAAAAAATTATATACAAAAAAAAAAGAATGAATCAATGGAAAACCAAGAACTTCTAAATCATTTTAAGAGTTTGTCAAGTAATTATTAGTCATTGCTTAAGGATAAATAGGTCATAACGATAAAATCATAATTTTAAGATAGTTCTTAAATTTGTCTTGATTTTGGGTTTAAAGCTAATCTCAAAGAATTTATCCATAAAATGCAACTTAAGATTGATAAGATTGGACTTTACACCATTTAATTCTTTTTAGATTATATGAGTTTAGATATAGGTAGAGATAATCCCTTTGTTGCTTTTGAATCTATTAATTATGCTAATTCATCGATGTTTAATCTTTCAATAAGAGTTTTAGGCTTTTAAAGTGAATCACCAATATTTTATTGTCAAAAACAAATAAATTTAAGGGAAATCCTAAACTTGTTTATAGCAGATGGTTATTTTAAATATTAGACTAATTACATGAATGCAAAATTATCCTTAAGTGACTTGAAATAAATATGTGAATATATCGGGTTTAAGATAAAATCATAAAACTTTTTGGGTCTTGCTAATCAATAAAAATATATAAACAACAATCCCATATTTTTAGAAGAAACAAAATAAGAATAAGAAAATACAGATGGAATGACATTTATGGCTTATAAAAAAAACACATTAATTATTTTACAACTTTTTTAGGAGCATTAAAAAGTTCATATTAACTATTAATAAATTAAAGGGAAGATATAGTTAAGACAAACTAAGATGTATTTTACAGAGATAGAAGAGCAATGTCCTCATTTTAGTTCTTTTGTAAATAATGGATTATAGAAACAAGCTTTATAAAGATTTATGTCTACTTTATGATTATTATTATTTAAATTTATGTAAATATTTTCTCAAATTGCTTTGAAAGCCATTTAAGTAACACCACAAGTATCTCCTGCTTTCAAGGTCATAAAACCTTATTCTCCCCAAGTAGTTCCCCAAGAGTTCTTGATGATCCAATTACCTTTAGAATCATAACCTACTGCCAGAACTACATGATTGATATTCTTGTTGCAATTATTGAAAACTCCTTCTTTATAATGATTCCAATTTGTGGCATCAACACTGACTGTAATTGGATATTCTTTTATTGCGGCTTTTAAACCTGTTTTTTCAATACTTTAAACGCCTGAATTTTTAATTTTATGAATTCCATATAATTATGTACATACCTAATTTCTATCACCTGCGTAAATATAGGCAGATTCGGAATATATTCCATAATTTGCTATGTATTTGATCCCTAAATCTGGATGTCCTCCCAGACATCCTTTGTTTTTAGTCCTATCGCAATCAATTAAATATTATTCAGATAAACTGTAATCTAGATTTTTTTTAATTTTAAAGAAAGCTTCTACAGCACCAACTGCAGAAAAGGCCCAACCAGCACCGCACCATTATTGGTTCTTAACACGAACTTTTGATCTCCAATCAACTGAGTCATTTGGTTCAACACCTACTTAAATGACTTCTTCATCTGATGGTTTCCATCCACTAGGTGGGATAAAGCTCAATTAGATGGCAACAAATTCATCTTAACTAAAATCGGTGAATTGATTCACGTCGACTGAGTATGTTTATGTTTTGTCAGAATTGTGAGCTTAGATTTTTTCATAGTTCGATCTAAAGATGACTCTTCTGAAAATTTCCTCAGGTATTGTGTAAGATTTTTAATATTTCTTTTTAAATTCTTAAAAAGCCAAAGAGACATCATCAGGTTAGTGATTTTAAATGGAGCCAATTGAGGTTAAAAGGAGCGTCAATCCTGAAACTAAGAATGTTTTTTACATAAATTAATTAAAGTCTTTCAATTTTTGATCATTCCTGCTTAAATAATATCTATTTGAAGATGACATAAATGAAGACTTAATGTTGTCGTAATGAATATATAATTTTATTGCTGTTAAAAACTTATATATAATTGCTTACTTCTATATAATTAAGTAAAGTTCTACTCATTCAAATTTTCTGCAAATCGACTCAATGTATAATTTGTCATTCAAAGATTCTATTACCAAATTCATAACAATATCATCATTTCATGTTTTATCTAAATAGAAGTAAATATGGTGTGCTATGTAAACAATTGCCTTTACAATGATAGATTTATTAATATAAATTATAATCCGAACTACAAAGAAGAGCTTAAAATTGTAATTCAAGGATGTAAAATATAATTAATAAATAGAATTTCTATTATCAATATTAATTGAGTTCATAGAAACAATGTCGATTCTAAAGAACTTTTATTATTTATTGGTGGATTAATATTGATTTACAGTTTATAAATAAAGATCTATTATTAATAAAATGATCAGACTAATTCATGAATCTATAAATCAAAATGATAAAATTCATTTTTTTTTCATATTTATTTTATAGTTTATCATCAAAGAAATGCGTTCCTGTTTGCTAATTCCTGTTTCTTAATAAATAAATGCTTAAACTTATCATAAAATTGTTTTTTTTCCCTAAAAAATGAAACTGTGTTTTAGATATTTTTGAACACAAATTTGCAAAATATTTCTATTTAATAATGATCAAAATCTGTTCTCCTTATTTGTGAAATGCTATTTGAATTTTTAATCTTTGATTATAAACTAATTAAATGTAATGGAAATATAAATTAGATTTCAAATTTTATATATATTATAAGTTAAATAACTAACAAAAATTATGCTTGTTAGAAGTAGTTTATCTCCAAGAAGGAAATGTTTCACCCCTTCAATGTGGGAAGGCAGACAGTAATAAACTATAAGAAGAAGTCAAAATCGTTATTTGAAAACAGAAGATGTTGACCATCGGAATGTTCAATCTAGAAACGACGATTCAAAAAGAAAATCGGGGAGCATTGTCAATAATAAGAAAAATAAGTCAACCACTAATCATAAAACCTCGTTAAATAGTTCTTTTAATACAAAAAACCTAAAGACAATTTAGTTATCTACCCGAAAATCATCATTACAGAAGTATAACAAATTAATTTTAAATTTAGCAAATTACAACCTAATAGCACGACAAGTGAACACCATGTTCATCAATATTTCTCACAGTCTCCCGCGAAAAGAATACTAAATTGTGAAAAGCTGATAAAGGCATAAAAATTTTAAGAGGCTTTAAAAGATTTGGAGGAGATTGATCAGCCTCAAATGAATCCAGAATACATAAAGGAAATTGCCTACTTTAAGGGTTTAATTCATATGAATTGTCGACAATATGATTAAGCAGTCAATTAGTTTTCAAGAGCAAGACAATCAGGGGATTTAAATGGAAATACTGTAATTTTGTAAGCATTGTGTTTAAAAAAAATTGGGAACTACAGTGATGCAATAGCTGTTTTAAAAGAATTTTTATCAAAAAAATATTCAAAATTATAACCAATTTATTATGATGCATTAATACATAAAGGAAAATTATTAATGAAAATAAAAAAATACTAGTTAGCTTTGCAAGATTTCTATTAGGCAAGTGTTCTAGAGAATGATTAAATATCATTTTAAGGTACATTAGGTAGAGCAGATTGCTTAAGATTGAGTGGTAAAATAGCTGAAGCATTGAATGTTTATGAAACTATTCCAGAAAATGAATAATTTTTGATGAGAAAAATATATTGCTATATTGAGTTATAGTCTTTAGATAGAGCCATGGAAGCTATCAATCAAATTCTAATGAATGACCCCAATAGTTCAGAGGCGCTCTTCATGAAGGGCTAAATTTACATAAATAAAGGCTAATTCAATGAAGCTATTTTGAGCTTTGAATAATCAATTAAATAAAATAATAGTAGGAAGGCAGTAACAAAATCATTATAAGAAATAGCCAAAATTAAAATTGATTAGAAGGATTTCTATTCTGCATATTATACATTATAAAGAGAAGACCATTTAGAGGTTGATAAAGAATCTATTATGAAATTAAGATAATTCACAGAAGGAGTTATATTCTTAATGAAAAGAAAATATTAAGAAGGTGTAAATGTGTTCACATAATTAATTAATAATTATTAATTGGGGGAGTTCATCAAGAAGATTATTTTTCTTTATAGAGCCTATGGTAAATTTATCTAATATTCTAGGTTTTATTTGTTTAAATAAATTCTAAAAAGCATTAAACGACTTGATTTATGTTCAAAACTTTTAAGAATTAGATTAACCATCATTATATAATAAGATCATATGTGAAGGAATTGTAATGTCCTAGTCGAGTCAATTTGAAAAAGCGTAATCACAATTTCAGAAAGCCTCCAAGTTGTTTCCTGGTAAAATGGAGCCGCATTTTTATAAGTCCTTGACTCTTATATAATTTATTAACAAGCATATGCCAAAAGACAAGGATAAATATATAAAAAATGCTTTAAAACATTTGGATAAAGCAGTAACTTTGAATGATTAGAATTCTAACCTACTTTATCATAGAGGAATTTTAAGATTTTATTTTGGTTAAATAGATTTGGCTTTATCTGATTTAACAAAAGCAGTTGAGAAGAATGAAGATCGAGTTGCTAAATATGTTTATGCTAGAGGATTAGTAAGGGCCTGTTTGGACAATCCTCAATAAGCCTTAAATGATTTCACTATTGTGATCAATTGGGACTCAAAATTCGCTGAAGCTTATTTGAATAGAGCCAAAGTATTTACATTGTTAGGGGATAGAACTGCTGCATTTAATGATTTGCAAACTTACATTTCTCTTAAACCCAAAGATCCTGATATTCATTTATGGGCAGGAAATTTGTTATTTTTAATTGGAGCTTACGAACACGCAATCAAAACATATTCTCATTCTCCAGATATTCAAAATAATGTGTAGTTATTAAGATACAGAGCACTGTGTTACATCATTTAGAAAGAATTAAATTATGCAATGTCAGATTTAAATAGGATAATAGAATTGACTGGAGATAAGAAAAGTTATATTGATAAAGAATGTTTATTAGCCTTGAAAACATCTACTGTAGGTCCAGATGAATCCCAATCTATGATGATTCTTAAATTATCGCAAGGATCAAATAAATCAGTCAATTTTAGAATAGCATCTTAAATGCTTAAGAAATTAATAGTTTTAGGATCAGATGGCCATGTGTTTTTAACATCAGATTTAATATTTTATAGAGGAATAATGAAATTTTACTTAGGGAACTATAAAAAAGCTATGGATTTATGGACAAAATCATATGGGTTGAAATAATAAATAAAAGAATTTAGTTAATAGTCGAATAATTCATTAATTTCTTAGTAAGAACAATAGGAAAGATTAATCAGTGAATTAGATGAATTGGAATTTGAGGATAGAACATATAATATGTACGAATACTATTACAATGTTTCTATTGCTACAATATTAGTAATATATATATATATTATTGAAGAATAAATAAAAGAGAAAAGGAAAAGAATTATTAAATTAATTAGCTGAATAACTTTAGGAATCATTTGAAACTCCAATTCGAGATTTTCTTGCAGCATTAGACACAAATTAACCTAAAAGTGCAACCATTTTTCCCTACTCCAATAGATTATGCTGCATTTTCCCAACTTTTAAAATTGGAAACTTAGAAACCAGACTATCCTTCTGTTTACCAAGAATAACTCCTCCCTCTATGAATCCAGAATTTGATAATAAATTAATTGAAGGAATTCAAGTAATTCTAATTATTCGATTACAATAGTATAGTCTACAGACGTGGACAACAAGCCGGAAGCGCCATGGATTAGAAGAAATCCTGATGGAGTGATATTCACTGAAAATGTTCAATAGGTTGAATTAGATTTAAGAAGTGAAAGCTAAAAATCATAAATTGATCATAACCAAGAAGAAGAAAATGACGACGAAAATTCAGAATAGTAGTTTTATTTATCCTATATCTAGACATTAAATTTCCATTAATGATGATAAAATCACTATAGAATAACGACATTAGGATGATTCAACGACATATCAAACTAATTATAAAAAGGATATTGAATTGCTCAAATAATAACTGAGGCTTGATAGGATTGTTGAATAACGATTAGCAAAATTAAAATGATTCTATATATATCATATATCAATTTATATGTCAAATTAATTCATCTTTTCCAACCATCCATATCACAATATCAATAGACATCTATCTTTCAAGCCCTAATTCATCTAGAAATTAGCCAGCAACTTTTAAAGTATCAAATTATCATCACTTAAATTGAAAATCTTAATTATTAGAGATGTTAGAAATAAATTATGAATAGATTTTCATAGTTATTTCAAATCATTAATTTTTGATTTCTAATATGCTTTTTGCTTATAAATTAAAATTACGTAATTTGTAATGGGGAGGAATAATTATTACTAAAATAATGAACATATTGAGATTATTGTGAAAATGTAGAATGAAAAATTCTCTCTTTTAAAATTTAGTTAATAAATCTCCTTTGACCAGAGTAAAGCGTTTTTGTTTTAAAGAGGGACCAATAGATTACGAATCATTTACAGTAAAAATTTTTGTATTCGATCAATGAGTTAATTCATAAAATCCAATCATGGTTCATAATGTTTTTTTGAAATAACTTATTTCTAACAAGTGAAATATTTGGTTCTTTTCATTGAATTTATAATTTACTAATAAAATGGGTCCATGCATTTCTCAACATCCAGTCTCAACAGAAATTGATAAACGAGGAAGTATGTGCTTTGAAGAAGGTTAACTTCAAGAAAAGGTTAAGCCTGAAGAGGTTTAAGCAGAAGCAATGCCATTATCATCATATGATGAATAAAATGTGATCAAAATTTAATCAGGTTTTAGAGGAATGAAAGCAAGAAAGGAGGTATATAACAAATCAAAACTCTAGGCTGAGCAAGAAAAAGAGTAAATGGAAAATACAAAACCAAAAAATGAAAAAATCAAGCCTTATAATGGAACTGTAGAATCCTGCAACGAATTAGTAAAAGAGAAGTTATTTTTGTATGGAGAATACAATTACAATACGAGATATGATGAAAAATTCTAAAAATCTAGGTCTTTAACACCATATGTAAAATTTAAGTTGATATCAGCTATTAGAAGATGGTTCAATTTATGAAGGATAATGGATGAATGGTGTGAGGGAAGGCAGAGGAAAACTAATTTATTCTGATGGTTCTATTTATGAAGGTTACTTTTTCTAAGACTATTAACATCTTCATGGGAGATTAATTATGGCATCTGGGGAATTTTATGTATCTAATGATGTCTAACACATAGTAAGGTGATTTTTAGAATGGCAATATAGAAGGCAATGGAATCTATAAATACGCTGATGGCACAAAATACGAAGGCGAGTTCAAAAATAATAGACAAAATGGTTTTGGCAAAGAAACATGGCCTGATGGAACAAAGTATGAAGGAAGCTATGATAATGGAGTCAAATATGGAACAGGCCGATTTTAATGGACAGATGGGTCTATTTATGAAGGGAGTATAGTAAATGATTAAATGGAAGGTATTAATCTATTTCCCTTAAATTTAGGATATGGAACCTTTACATGGGCTGATAAGAGGAGATATAATGGTAATTGGAGGAATAGTATGATGAATGGTTAAGGGGAATTATTTTATCCTGATGGTAGATATTACAAAGGTAATATCAAATTGAATCTTTTAGGTTAATTTCAAAATGACCTTAGAAATGGGGATGGGACATTCTTTTATAGTGATGGAACAAGCTATTTTGGAGCATGGTAAAATGATAAATAACACGGGAAAGGAATTAGAAAATAGAAAGGTGGTTAGGATGAAGAGTAAGAATGGAATAATGGAACTAGAGTAATTTGAAGAATCGATACAAAAATTATTAATATTGTAATATTAATTTATAATATTTTATTAACGTATGCAATTCACTCCCGACACTCGGAATGTGGGAGGACGATAATTAATATTATCGTAATTATGGGGTCATAGATTATGCCTTTAATAGATTAAAGAAAGACATTTGAATACAGAGATTAAAACTTCATTTCTAAAGAAAAATGAAAATTCAAAACTTCCAATCTCTACAAGAATAAATGATTTCAATATGGCAATTCACAGAAAAAAATTATAAAACATCAAGGAATGTTTAACAGATAGAAGTAATAAAGAGCCTTCGTATTTTTTCAGAAGATTGCCTTCTCCTTAAAGTCTAAATTCAAATTCAATGTTCAATAAATTAACAATGATCAAATCAAAATCAACATAAGATAAACTCTAAAATGGGAAGATAATACCTCCTCCAAAAATAGATATTGATAATTTTATACCTTAAAACACCAAAACCTAAATTAGTTGGATTAATTTTATAAATAGTTTACATGGTCCTCAATATCCACTTAAAAGGTGGATCAAATAGTTGGCCATTGAAAATAGGATATTCGATGAAAATGATTTTGCAATTTTAATCAGAATTTTAGTAAAAGCCTATTAAATTAAATAAACAACATTAGTCAGTTTAGTGGCAGAAATTATAGAAGAATTTGAAAAGTGAAACATATTTGAAAGCAGTTCAATGAATCTATTACTACAAAAATACAATATTGTTGACTAAAATAAAGTATTAAATATCTAAATGAATCCATTATTTATTCTTCCAATTTCATGGTCTATTTTGAAATTTACTTATTTTGTTATCATAGTACAATATATTCAATTAAATCGATATGGAAGTAACATGTATTTGATCTAAACAAATAAAATATAAATGAATATATATTTTAATTTTTAATTGATGCAATTCAATATCAAGCTATTTTAGTAAATAAAATACTTTAATAACAAAACAAATAGATAATATGCTTCAAGATAAAATATTGAAAAGATGTTTTTAAACAATCGACCTTCACATTGTCTTAAAATTTAAATCCTATTTGAAACAATATGAAGACAATATCGACTTCTTTGGATGAGTAACTGCATAATTCTTTTGAAATTTCCCTAACAGTTGATAATTTTGTTAACACTAAATTTACAGCCTAAAACATGTTATTGTTGTTATATTGATTTCAAATTTGGAATAGAGCATATAATAAATTAAGAATGATGAACAACATAGAGGAATCAGAAATCTCTCAGATTTTAAGATAATAATATAATATTAATTCCAATTTCTTCTGATGAATATCTTTGCCCTTTTAGAATGGTCATTAACAATTAAGAGTATCAAATATGAATTTACTTTTGGTAGATGATTCACAAGTAAGTTTTAATAGCATGGTTAGTACTTTTGAATAAATCTACTTTTCTGCTTGTAATTATCACGAATCAGGCTAAATCAAGATTGAGAAGTATAAATAAATTTATATATTTTAGGTTTGGCAGCTGTTTCATTGCAGTATTTATTGAAAGAAATACATGAAGACAAAATTATATATGGAACCTAAACAGAGAATGATTTGTTAGAAATCTGATTGAGTATAAATAAGGAACTAAAAATAGATTGATGTTATAAATGTGAATTTTAAGCATGGAAACAAATACATATATTAATTATGATTACATTTTATAAAAAAATATTTAATTCTTTCTTGAATTGAATAAAATAGATGAAATATTAGAAGTAAATCTTAATAAATATTAAATATATAATAATTTATTTTAAGAGGAGATGGAAGAATTATTAAATTAGAATGACCTTTAAACTAGATTTAGCGATTATTATACTTATGTTGAAACTCTAGGACACGGTGCTTTTGGATTGGTTGTTAAAGCATTCAATAATTACTCAAAAGTATTAGTGGCAGTAAAGGTAACCATGTCATCAATAAATTAGATCATCTCAAAAGCAACTATAAAAAAATTTGAGGCTCTTGAATAAGAAGCTGCCATTTTTTCATAATTAAATCATTAAAATATAGTCAAATTTTATGATATTAAAAGAACAGATACTAAAATTTTGATAGAAATGGAAATCATAAATGGAGGATCGTTATAAAAATTAATGGATACTAAATTAAAATATAATTAATGGTTTGAAGTTGAGGAAATTAAATAAATCATTTAAGGGATTCTTGGTGCCCTATCTTACATTCATGAGAATCATTTTGTTCATAGAGACTTAAAGCCAGATAATATACTTATAGGAGAAGCAGCAAATGTTGTTAAAATTACTGATTTTGGATTGAGTTCCCATCATAATCGATATGCTTTAATGTAAAAGAAATGTGGTACTTTAACTTATATGGCCCCAGAGTTATTATTAAAAAAAGTTTATAACAAAGTATGATGGTTATTTAATTAGAATGTAGATGTGTGGAGTGTCGGAGTTATTATGTATTAATTGCTAAATAAGGGTTAACATCCATATTTTATAAATGGATAAAGCCAAGAATAATTAATTAAAAATATGGAAAAAATGCATACAGTAGATAACTTTCATAATATGGATCGGTATTTTTGATTGATTTAACATAGTTAATAGATATCTTTATTTCAAAGAATGACTGAATTTGATTCCACAAAAAGATATAGTGCTACTTAGGCTTTGCTTCATCCTTGGATAAATGAAAAAAGGCAGATGATTCCTTAAAATTTCACTGAAATGTTTGATCTTTGGCTTCTCACATAGAAAGCTATTGTTTTTATAAAGGGTTTGATGATTATTATAAATCTCAAAAGTAATGTCAGAATATCAGGGTAAAAATACCTTACTTTATCTGATAATTAATCAAAAATAACCAAAACTGATGTAAGTGATGATAATTAGGATTCTTCCCCATATTATTAAACTTCAAACTTATTAAACTTCTTAAAAATAAGACAAAAAGTTTAGAAATCAAAGTAGAGTGATTATTCTTCCACAAATGCTTCTCCAATAATGATCAAAAGCATAGATAGATAAGAAAATAGCAACGGCGATTTATTATTCCTACATGGTTTCTTACCAGATCTAAAAGTTTCAAAAGAATATCCTGAAAAAAATAAAAAGGTTCAAATAAAAAGATTGGATAGTTCCTTATCTCAACATACAAAAAATAGTAGTAGTACTAGCCCATATAAATGTAATGCCAATAAATAAATGAAATTTTTACTTAAACCTTTACCAACATAAAATGATCTTCAAAAAGTAACCTAAACTGTAGATTTATACAAAATATAGTAAATAGTAAATTAAGTTAGGCAAAAATAATTTCGATATAAGTAAAGTGGAATCCTTGAAGGCGATTCACAAGAGTTTAGCCCTTTCCACACAAAAACGGTATCTTTTCATTAAAGTCGAACTACAAAATATAAAACTGAGGCTTAATATAGATAGAAAAGAATTTAGAGTACCATTGATTAGAAGAAGCAAGACAATAATTTAAATTATTTTAAAAAAAAGTGATTAATTAATTCTGAAACTATTTGTATATGCTACATTTAATTATATCAAAAACTTTTAAAAAACTCTCCAATCAAGAATTCAATATTATAATTGCATTTTGAGATGATCTTTTCATCTAATAAAATCAATAGAAGATTAAGGTTAAGCTAAATTCATTATCATACTTTACAAAATCTAAATATTTTAAACCTTGAAGTATTATATTATTAAATTCAAGGTATAAATTGTATCTTCAATGAATTACTAAGTTATTTAATTTGTTTGAAATTTTGTACCATGTTTCTGATCCATGAATTTTTTAATAGAGGTTTGAAGTTCATAGGATCAAAAGTTGACCCTACTTAATTATGAGATATTTCCCCTCAGAGATATTAGGAGAGCATTTTTCTTTTTCAAAATCTTATTGCTTATTATAGTAATTTATACTTCTTTCAAATACCTCGATAAACAATTCAGAATAAATTGTCAAAGAGGAAGGAACTAAAAGAGAGTCTTAATGAATCCGATTGAGAAATGATGCCTTACTTTTCTGATTTGATCTTAGATGAATAATTGCTCACATAGCCATTCAAGGAGATTTGGTACAACTCCAAGACTCCACATTTTTTTAGGTTCTTAGTCATGGTCCTATGTTCTT
>NW_001799130.1:0-11259 GCF_000165425.1 Paramecium tetraurelia | reverse complement strand
ATGATCGATGCCAAAGACAACTCATCAACTTACATAGAGTACTTCCCTTCATTTGATTTGGGTAAGATGATCCAACCAAATGGGATCAATATTTTCAAATTGACACACAAACTCAAAGAATTAGGAATTTAATTGGAAGGCCGCACTATAGCCTACTATAGTTACGACTGTGAAATGTATATCAATTGTGGAATGGATCCTGTTCATTGCTCATATGTGATTCCCTTTGAGGAGATCAAATTAAACAATTAATTACGGATCAAATGCCTTTAAACTGCCATTTCCCTTATACATTTAGTCATGTCCGAGGAAATGAACGAGAAGGTCAATAAAATGAAGGAACAAGATGGCAACGATCAATAGAATCTCTAACAGCAGGGCTAGGAGAACTAGAAACAATGCAGAAGAACAAAGGAAAGAAGGATTGGATACATCATAGAGAAGGTTTCGAAATGGAGGGAATACTACAGTGTAAGATTTCATCTCTACTCAAGGGCATCATGATTGATGGAGAGAGTAAACGATTTACACTAGAAGAAGCTGCATAAAAGGTCAATATTTCAAAAAAGAGTTTGGACGACTATTTGTTGTAAATTAGATACGGCAGAAAATTTGGATTCAATTTCAATGAGCATAAGAATGAGAAGGTTGGAGTCCTAAGAGCCTTTGTTAAAAAGAACAACTGCACCAAAAAGAAGAAGATCAAGACAGAATGATTATTATGAAGATTACATATATAAATTTATTATACAATCAATTTTTCTTTAATAATAAACTTTATATCATCCCCTTTTCTTACATATACTTATAGATTAATTATTTTAAAACACTTTTATCTACAATAGTAAATAATAATAATTCATTCTTCTTATCAAATGCTTAAGTGGCCATCAAAGTTTAAAACTTAGATGACTTCACTTTAATTTTTAATACCCTCCATTTCCTTACATATAAATTTTTTATTTCTTTATAATAGTTATTTACAATTACACCTTATACCTTACTAACAATTTTAAATATGAATATACATGTCTAAATACGGTGATTTCACAATCTCCTCCTCAATATGGTAGTTAATTATTGTCTTTTACATTTACATTTTGATCTATTTTACTTCTAAAATAAGAAATCAACATGATAATTACTTTCCTAATCTTCCTTTTTTATTTCCATGTAAATTTGATTCCAATACTTATTCCAAAGCATGATGATCCTATTGGCATACGCTTAGACCCTCTTTCGATAATTCCTATAAACCTCGATGATCTTCCTCATTCTTCTCTTAAATTGATAAGTTTTCTAAAAGATCTCTCCAATTTACCCATAACTCATCATAAAAGTATGCACAATCCTTTTTGCCTTCTTTTTCGCCCCCTTCTCCTTAACCTTCGATAACATTCTTAATATCAGAAGGCCTTGGAAAAGAGTTCTTTGAAATATATCTCTTCCAGACTTTTGCAACATCTTTTATAACACCTTTCTGACTCTATATTGTCTTCTTTTTTTAATTGACGACTTAAATTGGAATATGATATTATCCTAAAGATTAGATGGATCGTTTTTACATAATATCTCTTTTTGATGATGGACACCAATTAAATGAAATAGAGATTCTGAAGCCACAACTTTTATTGGACCTTTAGAAAGATATCAATATTATTTCTGTAGAGAATGATCTCCTTCAATATCTTTTTCTTCTCTTGGAACTCAAAGCGCTCCTTTAAGGTTTCTTTCTTTTCCTCGAAGATTTGCTTTTTTTTATGCAGAGTCTCTGAGAGTTTCCGAGCTGACTGAACCCTTTTTAGATTCTGCTAAAGTTTAATTTTGTCAGGCTAATATTATTCAATATTCTTGTTTAGCGATATCATATCTTTGGATGGTTTCCTTGTGAAGAAGAATTAAGATGACCTTGTGAATTGATAACCTGTGGATGGTCTTAATTTGGATTCCGTTTCCATTTTCTACTGCTATTACGGTTTAATTCCAAATGAAGCCTTGGCGTAAATCGTGGTTGCTTATTGAGAAAAGATTGCCAGATACAAACAACGTTGGGCGAAGAGTATGTGCTCACCCTATTCTGTATATCTAAGAATTTGTTTCCTTTCGAAAGATTCCTCATTGTTAAAACCTGTTTGGAGTTATGGTGTGACTTGAGATGTAAAATTTCATTTTGGCTTAATCGGTGAATTAGAAATCTACTATTTATCATGATTTGTACAAATTACAAGAGGCTTTTTGTGACCAAATAACGGCACTTCGATATAATGGAATTGACAAAGGTCAAGCTAAATGACATTGGTTAAACGCACATCCATGATGGCTCTTTCTTTATGAATATATTGAATATCCGTCTGTTTGCGCTATGTGTTCATAAATGCAGGTGTCGACAACGAAAGATTATCAGAAAATATTTGTTTAATTTTGCGTTCTTCAAGTTTTTGGATCATTTAGAAATTGTCATCATACTTCTCATAATTTTAATTCATTAATAAATAAAATTGACACACATAAAGAACATAAATAGATTAAGTTAAATAAGCAAAGTTTACATCATTACTAATGAAGACTGGAATTGTAATTGATGAGCAATTTTCCTTTATTGTTGAGGTACTTATTTGCTTATATTTTATGTATTCAGTATTTTAAGAATAGATGAAATTAGAATTATTTAAATGCTGAATCATTTGATATAGTTGTTTTAGTTTGAAAAATAATCATTCTTGTTCAAATTATCAGTTATTAGTTTTTATGTATTATAGGCAGAAGTCTTATAATTGTAAATATTCTTAAAGGACATCTTAAGTTCGAAAAAAATTGTGTTGAAGCACTCTAAATGTTCAATCATTTGTTATTCTAACATAGATATGAAGTGAGATATAGATAATCTATGGTTTCTTTCTGAGTTTTTCAATGACCAGAATGTTGGAATTATCCTCTTGAATATAAACAAAGTATTTATGTATTTCAATTATAGTTGAACAAGTATTATTTTCTAGTAAGGAATGTAATTAAGGATATTTTTCTCTGACACACTATTTGGATGGCACACTCTTATCTACTCTAAATAGCCTAGTTGATTTCACTAATTGTTCCTGTTCTTAGCTTATTATTTAGTGCACACTGTTGATTGAACACACTTAACATATTTAGTGGGAATCCACTCATATCCTTCGTAGTATATTCATTTAGTTAATTAATTAAATAATGGCTGATTTTTCGATTGAGAATGTGTGTTAAGCGATCCATGCATTCAACAATGGTTAAGTTGAGAAGGCTGATGCATTCCTGAGAAATTTCTCATAATCTAAAGAGGCTTGGGGAACATGCATTCAAATTTTATAGTCAAATCCAGATTCTTCATTGGTATTTTAGGTGTTACGCATTCTGCAGTCCAAAATCCTATATGACTTCAGTATTTTGATTAATTTTACATTCTAGTATCACTCAATCCTTAGGAGATTCAACAGATTTATTAAAACTGCATATAAATCATTATCCATTACAGTGTATAAAATTAAAAATCTACTAGAATATAATGTGTACTTATGTTCATCTATTTATACTTGTACACCTACAATCCATAAACTAAATCTATCTTGGAGTACGATATCTATATAAAGTTAGAGTGATTTCCCAATTGGTTGATTGCCAAAACAATAGTGCGCATTAGAATTTCTTATTCGATATTTTGGAAACCTTCCCGGAAGAAATCATCAGCAATAAAAAGATAATCATTGAAGACGAAAAGCGAAAATATATCGCCCAAGATATCAAGAATAAACAAATGTTGGACATCATTCAATTTCTATAGCAGAGGTGGAATAACTCAACTGACGAGAATGTCCGATTTTATGTGTTGCGAGCATATAAAAAATGGTTGGAATTTATGAAAAAGTATATCAACGAAGACGAAGTA
This sequence comes from Paramecium tetraurelia, assembly GCF_000165425.1. NCBI lineage: Eukaryota > Ciliophora > Oligohymenophorea > Peniculida > Parameciidae > Paramecium > Paramecium tetraurelia. The sequence goes on along the minus strand of NW_001799130.1, from coordinate 7,343 downwards.
TATTATTAACATGTAAAATATTAAAGGCCATATAATTCATGCAATTAACCACTCAAACTCCCCTATTCAAAGGTGCTTTGGACTCCATCATCATCGAAGAATTGCAGAATAAGGCAGTTGATGTAATATGCACGTTCTTTGGAATCATCCCCAGAAATATATCAGATTCACCTTCCTTAGACCCATAAATCATTAAAATCATCTTTGACGAAGTCTATAAGACATTTGCATTGTGTAAAAAGGCTCTTGATGAAGATCTGAGCGATGAGATACATAATTTGACACGACTCTACTCCAAACTGGGTAAGAAGTTTATATGCAAGATATTACTGAATAGTCAATTAGATGCATTCTTAACAACCATGATATGGATATTTTGCCATGAAAATTCTTATAATGAAAGTGAAACCATGACTGATTTTTGGATTAAGATGATTAAAACCATTAGGATTATGAATGACGTCTAATTATAGAGTAAATTTGCTTTGACTTTTGAATAATTGATCAATGGATGTGTTAAGAATAGTAAAGTTAATTTAACTTTGTTATCTGAATATGGTTTATAATCTAAAATTGAGGATGAATTTGAGTAGTTGTTAGATACAAGATCAGACATGAAAGAGATTATAGAGGAATTAGCCACTATAATTTAACCTAATCAAATTCTCCAGCATTTAGGCCTGATTTTAAAGTAGGAATTCATTGGCAAAATGGATGATTCAGGTTGGATCACTTTTGAAGCATGTATGTATTTAATAAGTGGCATTGTTAAATAAATCACTCTTAAAAATGATTAAATTGGAGTTCAATATCTAATGGAAATTATTAAATTATATTTGGATGTGTATTCACAATAATCTTTGGCGAGTAATAATTTCATTTTGAAAACCGGTAAATATTATTATATATATATTAATGTATAGTGTTCAAGACAATCTCTTAGGGATGTGCTCAATTGATATCTTCTAATGAATTATTGCCATTATTGTTCAATTTCATTACGATTGGCATCCATCACAAAGTGCCATCAGTTCAAAAGAAAGCAACCAAGGCATTTTAATTGATCTGTAAATAGAATCAAAATTTTGTATTGATGCATTTGAGTTAGTTTTTTGATTTGATTGTGAAGTTGCAATAAGTGTAAGTGTAATTCTTATGATTTTAGTTAAAATTACGATAATTTAATCAAGGGAGTAGCCAATGCTATTTGTTCTAGTAAGGAAACTATGCAAAATTATTATTTGAAATTATGTTCAATTTTTGCTTAGAATCTACTTTAGTTACAAAAATAAATCGAAGAATAAATATTGTCTAATATGAGCATTGATTCATTAGAAGACAATATTGTGTAATTTAGTAAAAATATCTCTTGCTTGGCATATGCAAACAGTTAGATTCCTGCCAATGAAAATGAGGATTTCTTGGAGGTGAGAATTTTGATAGTGAATGTTTACAAGGAATTATGGCCAATGTTGTAATTTGGCATGGAAAGAATTGTATTGTACGAGTCAAGTATAGCTGAAAAGATAGTTAGATATACAAAACATACTTTTAGAAAGGCATTCAATGCCTTTTCAGTCGATTTGCTAACGTAAGTATTTTAGTGCTTTTTGAATGTGTATCGATAAATGCCAATCACAGCATGCATCTACATAGCCGAAGTGTCAGCTACTGTGTTTTATAAATACCCTGAATATAGGAACATTCTATCAGAAGCCTTTGAAAATCTCTGCAACATTACCTTCTAGCACTTACCCTAATTATCAAGTTTTGAAGAGAATCCTGATTTAACCGAGGATCTCTTTGGAATTTTAGTTCGATATGGGAGATACACTCCAGTATTGCTTTTGTAGAGTCCTGCTCTGACGACAATCTTGCAACTTACTTTAATGGCAATAGGATTGAAGCATGTGAGTGCAGCAAAAACTTTCTATTCTTGGTTGGAAGTGGCATTCAAAATCTTAAAACCTCAGGATGATATCTTCAAGACTCAGGTTCCTCAGGAGTACAAGGAAAGTAAGAAGTGTTGATTATCATTTAGAGTTTTAGTAGATCTTTGTGCCTTTCGTGCCTCAATATACTTCGAAGTTGTTCGAGGCTCTGAGAAAGGGGACGGCAGATGAGGAGGTGGAGGAATATATTCAGGATTGCATTCTCGCCTTGTCTCAATTGTAGTTCCTTGATTATGGGAAACTGTTGGAGGGTGTGTTTGAGGAGGGACCATAGAACATTTTGACTGCATCTGAGAGGAAGAGTTGGTTGGAGTAGAGCAAGGATAGCTAGACTCAGAAACATTATTTGAAATTGTATTCGAGGCGGTGTGTTCAAAATGCTTTAAGGGGATGACAATAATAATTCAATTATATATATAGATTTAAAATTGCCAGAGATAATAATAAAAATATTATTTATAAAATGAAATTTTTATATTGCGATTCAAATGTAACTCCTGAGATGAAAGACAAAATAAAAAAATTATTATTTGACAACTCAGATAAATTAACTCACTAAAATCCAGCTCTCTTTTTATAAAAACTACTTCATAATAATTTTGAAAAACATTGGTAAAATATTATTTAACATTGTTATTAGGTTTGTTTATGTGGTCTATAGTCCTATGGAATTGAAATACTAATTCAGATCAAACATTTCAATATGTATATTCTTAATTTCATATTTTGTAGTAATTGACATCGAAATTGAAAAAACTCGATATATTTTGGCATAGTTCGAGGAAGTCAGCGTGGGAACGTTCGCTAAAGATAAGTTCATTAAAACATGCCAACAAATAGAAAAGCATATTGCATAACAATAATATGACCTTAATACAGCTCTGCATGAATCTCAGAAAATTTTGGAGAGTCAATTTGGATCTAGTAGTCATATGATCATGGTTAAATCTAATGAATAGGAAACACAGCTACAATTCATTGCACCCTATCAAATTCAATATATCTTCAAAATACCTCTAAATGCCTATGAATCAATTCAAGGAGGAATATTTTATATTCCTTTGGGCGCTGAAGAAGACAATGGGATGTAAGGATTCCCACATAGAAATATATCAGGAGAAGAGGAATTCGACAACAACCAGATTAGAGATGAAAATTACATTCAAGATGAATATGAAGAACCCATGGATTTGTAATTTTAAGTTATGGCTGATGCCAAAGAATTCAAATAATCAACTGATCAAGTCAAGGTTAGCTTTGACGAACTAGAAATTTAACCATTGAAAGTGCATTCATTTTCTATTCTATTTTAAATTAACATCTCACCCTTTCCCAAAGAAATAAGTATGTATTGTGCATAATCAATTAGAGGACGATCTAAATGTATTGTCAACTGGAAGCTCTTTGATGTCCAAAAACATGACATTCGGTATCAATAGGGATCAGCTTTTCTTTTTTAATTTTCAGTTAATGACAGGGAAAATGGAAACTCTCTATTCTCAAATGAAAATCAAAAGGAATCAACTATATCAAGTTGCTTTAGTTTATTCTGAAACAGAAACATACAAGTAAACTTATTCATACTATCAATCTATTTAGAGAAGTGTCTATGTACATCAATGGAGCCATAGAAAATCAAATTAATTTATCTTAATAATTAGAACCTCCTCGAGGATTCTTTTGGATTGGATCTGAATAAGCTCTCAAATTATTCAAAGGAATTCTATAGGATATTGTGTTTATAGCATAATCCTTACATTAAAAACATATCAAATCAATTTATGCTGAACTTTAGAGTGCATTATCCCATAAATTCGAAAGAAAAACAATAGAAATTGTTGAAGAAATATTGTAACAATTCAAAGAAGAAATCCCAATTGATTAAGATGAATCTAAATTTAATCAAACCCAAACTTAAAGTTTGTTAAAATAACAGTCCAAGACTCTATCAAAGGCAAGTAATAAAAAGTTATAGATACCTCCACATCTCTAAAAGAGCTATCACATATTTGAAGAAATTGATAAAAAGAAAACTCAATAACAAGAGTAACCACATTAAAAAACAATTCAAGAATTTGCAAGTATATTTTAATGCTAATTTTTAAGATAGATTAAAGGATGTGTTTTCGTAGAACGAGATAATATATCATAAATGTCATGAATTGAGTTTGAATTTCTATTGGGTTTTTACTACTGTATAATAATTGGCACCACCATTGGAGGAGAATGCAAGTCCCAAACTTCCATTCGAGTATATTCATTAGGAACTATTCAAAGAGAGGTAATTATTTGAATATTACTTCTTTAGATTTGAAACCTATCCTTACTATGCCATTGAATTTGATAGGTTTTGCAAAGTTGTGTAACATAGTGGAATTTAATTATCGCACGATGATATTTACCAATTGGCAGAAATCACTGATTCTCTAAGGGAAAATAAAAGGTTTGGCTATTATTTAATATACGATCGATTATTATTATCCATCAGATAGGCAGCTTTGACTTAAGAGGAAATTGAAGAAGTAAAGGGTCAATATAATACTGATGAGAAAGAAGCTGATTAAGACTTGATTATTTACACAAGAGGCATATCAAGATAAAAGCAAGAAATGGAACATAACTTCAGTTTCTTTGAATAGTTGACAGTGTTGGTAGGATCAGAGAATGAAGCATTCAAGTACAATATCAATTATCTTTTGGCTTACTTTGTAAACAATGATGAATTTGTGTAAAAATTAACAGCAGTCTATGTTCACAAAGAAACAGGACAGGAAGTAGAAATCGAAGGAGTTGATCTATTCTCTTATGATCAAGATAAGATTTTCTAATAGAAACTTAATATTTCTGAAGAAACTTAACCTAAGTATTTCAGAGTTCATTACAATGGTGAAAATATGGCTATGATATCGTTCAAAACACATGAAGCTGAAGAGACATTTAGAATCGACAAAACATTTTCTTACAGAGAAGGATAGGATGCAACTGGTTAATTGGAGACCTATGCTTTTGAGTAATTAAGGTTGGCTGGATTCAGAGGTAGAATAGTCAAGAAAGATGAGTATTCTCAAATAATCATGTTAGCTGCTGAATATCTTTAAAAGGATCCGAAAGTAGAAGAACAAAAAAGAAACCAACCAGAAACATTGCCATAATTACCAGAAAATTGGAATCAAGGGAAATTCCAACTCATCATTAATAGATGTTCTGATTGTGAAAAACATAAGACAACTACTTGGCATAATGAGGCTGATTTCGCCAATAAATTTAATGAAATTGGATAAATTTTAAAAGATTTATTCCCAAACATAGAAGTAATAGGAAATTGGGATAAAACACAACAATTAGAGCATTTTGATGTTTATATTAGAGGAGTGGGCTAATTAAGTTAGATGGATAAAGAAGGGAGAGTATTTTTGTTTAGAAAGAACGAAAAGTTGGCTAAATTCTTGGATTGCTTCTTGAAGAGAATGTTAAAGGTCTATGATGATATTGTATTAATTGCTTAGGCCTATGGAGATACAAACTATTCTGGCAAACAAATAGGAAATAGTTCTTAAGAACCAATAATTACTCATAAAGATCTAAGATAGCTCATGATCACCCATGCAATATACCTGACAAATAAGAGAAATCAGAAAAGGGAGAAGCCTAATATGCTGGTTCTGATTTCATTTGTAAGAATTGGGGTTGTGGATAACCATATAAATTTGATTCAACTCCGAATGGTATTAAAACATGTAAACATCACCCTGGTAGATATGAATTCGGATCTAAACATGGATTATGGCCAGAATGTTGGACATGTTGCGGTAAAAAGTGGGAAGCTGAGGGCTGTAAATTAGAATATCACAAGGGTGTTCCTGAAAAAGACTTATATAATATTTGTATCAATGTAGGTCCCTTGGATCCAAGAACTGGTTATCCTGAAGGCACTTGTGGAATGAGATTCTAAGATGGGGATTCTTCAGAATGTAAATATAACTCTGGAACTCATCAAGCTGCCAAATGGCCTGATCCTGCAGCCAAAGTCTATTTTGTACAAAAATTACACATTGTAATTATAATTTGTTAATATATATATAGAATCCTGCTTAGAAAGAAAAGGAGACTCAGCCAAATAAAAACATTCAAATTAGACCAGATGTATTCAGAGAGACTAAACCTTATAATGAGTTTATTAATAAGGATAGATAGAGATAAATGAAATTGATTGAGACTGAGAAGGAATTAAGAATATGTACAAATTGGGCATGTGGAAAACAATATAGAGAGATTGAAAATAGAAAAAAGAATATGTGTAGATGTCACCCAGGAGTGTTTGATTTTGGACACACTGCTACTAAAATTTAAGAAGCTATTGAAGAATATAAATAAGAAAAAGGATCCAAAATTCTATGGAAACCTCAGTAAATATGATCTCTATTTAAATTAGTTGGACTTGTTGTCGTAAATCTTGGAATGAACCAGGATGTCTTTTATCAAAACACTCAGGACCTTTAGTTATTGAATATAAGGCAAATAAATACTAGTGGCCAGATCCAAAAGCTTAAATCTATTTTAAAAAGAAGGTATCAGATAATTGGAAAAAAATGCTTGAATAAAGTCATAGTCTGACACCTGAAACAGCCAGTTTGAAATATGATCTATTGTGCAAGACTTTAGGATCTGGAGGAGTAAAAATATTTAATATTCTCTTAGTAAATTTCTGTTTATAAACTGCCTGAATTATGTGATAAATTCGAACTTAATCTTTGGGTTTGTAGTGAAGACTTGGCATTTTAATTTAAATTTACAGATATCATGGAAGGTAGAGCTCAGGAATATTTGGCAGACACAAGTGGAAATATTGATAAACATAAATTCTTAGATTGGTGGTTTGCTGATGTCAATAGGATGTTAGAAATTTCATCAAAATGATTTATTATGCATATAAAATAAGAAATATATATATGATTAATATATCATTTTGTATCTTTGAAGTTCAATTTTGATGCTAAGCAATAACTTTGCAGTTTTATCATTTTAGCTTATTATTAGATGAAGATTTTAGGTGTGAATTTATGAGTTTGCACATCATAATATGAAAAACTAGAACAATTAATTTATAATCGTAAAGGAATGTGAGAAGATTAAGAGAATTTCAAATAAGATTAACAATTTTATTTTTATATATGTTTTAGGATTAGTGGTGTTATAAACAGAAGAACATAAATTTTAATAATTATAATCGTTAAAAAATGCACAACGCTGTGATTACTATTCCTTAACATGGAAATGGCAGACTCTATAAAACTTCAATTTGCAGACACTTTGAATTAGGTAACTGCTCAATTGGAGAGAAATGTCAATTTGCACATGGCTAAAAAGAATTGAGAAATCCCAATGGTATTA
>NW_001799129.1:0-11290 GCF_000165425.1 Paramecium tetraurelia | reverse complement strand
GATGGCCTAAGTAATATTTAAGATTGCTAATTCTACCTATCTAATGGCATAAATTTAAGCAGTGCTTCCTCCACCTCTAACTGTGACTCTGATATCCAATCTGCCTGTTCTGACTTAACCAAGAAGTAATAATGGTTCGAGAGCCTTTTATCTCAATGGGGCTGGATTGACTAATTCAATTGGAGCTCCATTCACTCTTACCAAACCTTATTTTATTGTATTACAGTACCCTTTCCTTCTCTAACACTTGCACTGGCGACGGCATTCTTCTTTCTTCCAAAGGTTTGAACCAATTTTGATTTTATTTGAGGAGTTGACATATCCAAGAATTAAATAATTTAATTTAATCAATTTTCATTATATTTATAGGCCTATGAGAATTTCAATTAAAAGCAGCGTCAACCACTCATCTGCCCATCTAATTAAAAAATACTCTAAATACATTAATAAAGAGACTGTTTAAATAATATTTGAATTGATTCTAATAATTCAATAGGGTCGTTGTTTTCTAAGTTCATCGAGCAAAGCACGACCTTTGGCCTTTTCTAATTCTATTTTTTTATCATATTCCTCTTTTTATTTTCGAAGTGCTTCCTCCTCCTATTATTTCTTATCTCTTAACAATTATTGTCTATGTTTTTTCTCATCCATTTAATTTATTAAATTGTGTTTTGTTTACATTATTTTCTAAACAATTTATACTTGTATAATTTACTTCCTATTCTAATCTCTACTTTTCCTCTAATTCCTTTTGATACAGTTCCATTTAACGTTGAAGTTCCATCTTATCCAACTGCTTAACATTCTTCTCATCTTCAATTACTTTCTTTTTTATTTCCACATTCTCAGCTCTTTGAGCATAAACTTCGTACATTAATTTGACTCTTGCATCCTTACAATAATTATAAGTATTACATCCTCAGCCTTCCATTTAGCTTCTTTGGTTTCCCATTGTCTATTGTTCTCCTCATTAATTAATCTTTCCTTTAATTGATCATTTACACTATACTCGTTTGTTCTATTCTTAAAATTAAGTAAAAATTATCTGGTTTCTTCTTTCTATCTTTATTTCTCTGCTTACTCCATCTTACTAATGGCCTCTTCTCTTGAGAGTACTTAAGAAATCATTTCTTTGTCCTCTATTTTCTCTTACTGTTTAATTTGTTTTTTATATTCCTTTTGTTTTTCATTATTTAATGCAATTTCTGAATTAATTTCCTTCTTATAATTCATATATTGATTTTCTCTTTATTTATGTCTTTCCTCTTCTCGTTTCCATTCTTCTTTCTAAAATTGTGAACATTCATTTTTACCAGCATTTATTTTTCCTATTCAATTTCTTCCTTAGTCTTTTAATGTTTGACTTCATTCATTTTTGTTTGCACAGCCAACACCTTATTTCGTTCATCTACCTTAGCCTTTTGTTCCAATTCCTTCACCTTCTCTAATCTCTCCTTTTTCAGTATCTCCCTTCTATACAATTCTGCATATATCATTTCCTCTATAAAGATAATTCTTCAATTGCATACCCTCATATTGATCCTCCAACTGTTTTTATTTATCCATCATCTGCATATTTCTATAAGCCACTGCTTATAGTTCATTAAATTGCTAATTGACCATTCTGAGTTCATCAGCATTTTCTCTAAATCTACGATCATATGCTGCATCTGCTTATCTAGCTCTTTCAGCCTCCTTTCTTTGTTTCAATTCAGCAACTTCTTTCATCATTCTCTCCTTGACCTATTCTGGAGTTTCAACCATTGCTTTTATTTCCTATTGATATTGCTCATGCTCTGCATTAAGTAAAATAGCTAGTTTTTCTCTTCTTTAATTCTTATTAGCTTCAGCTTCTGCACGAATTTATTGAAGTCTAAGATATGCTACTTCAGAACCTATTCTTTGTATATTATATGTTGGCAATATCCTTTCCTTTGTTTTCCCAGGCAGCAAATGTTCTCTCGTAATGCTCTTGTCGAAGCTTTGTGTTCAATTTGCCTACATACTACTCCTATGATCTTCTTTGGTAGATTAATTGTTCAGAACGGTTACGAGTAGAACTTTATATCATATTTAATTTAATAATTTTCTTTAAGACAAGAACTATTCACTCAGGTTGAGCAATTCACCCAATAAACAAATTTTGACACTATTCTCTCCTATCTTTATATAAAATTGGGCTAATGTGATTTTTTATTACTACTTATAATCAAAAGTTAAAGTTAGAATAACATTACCAATTTGTAGAACTCAGTAACCGTATCTTCTCTAATACTTTATCATCTTATAATGAATGCTATAAAGCTATTTTTATCTCCTCATCAAAGTCTGAGACTATCATTTTAATTGCAATCTCTTCCTTCAATCTCTTTCATTAGCTAGAATATTCTATTTATGGATTCTGTCCCCTACAAACACTTGTGCTCAATTATTAAACATCTCAATTTTTATGCATTAATCTTATCTAATTCATTATTATTTGCTAACGTAAGATTATCATTTTTATTTTCCACAGAAATAGACTTTTCCTGTTAAATAGGCTGAAATCTTAAGCATTCTTTTCATCTTACAAACTTTAATTATAAAGCAAAATTTAAGAGGTTCACTTAATTTACTTATTTCTTTTAAATTACTAAAAGTATTAATTACTATTTAAAATAATGAATTAAGACTTAGATCAGAAGTCAATAGTATGAAAAGATTATCATAATAATAGGATTAAATAATAGACAAAAAGTTAGCTATTATGGAGGCTGAATATGAGCTGTTTAAGAAATACGACAATCCAAATTACAAAGGAGCTGACTATCCAATTGATTAAATTAATAATTAAAGCAATGATAATCAATAAAAAGAAAATGATGATGAAGAACAAGATCAAGGTAAAGATAAGGATGAAAACATGAATTTAGACGAAGATGATGAATTTTAAGAATATCAAGGCTATGAAAAAATGGAAGAGAATTCTGATAAAGAAGAAGAAGATGATATAAATTATGATCAAGTAGAGCATGTCGATCCATTTGCTAAACCTTTAGATGTAGATTTAATTAAGAAATGCATGGCAGAAATCCATATGCCCACTCCTGCATGGGCTTAAAATTTATAAGGATGGGAATAAAGATTGAGTTAAATGAAATAGTTATGATAAGTTTTTAGAAAAACAAAAAAATCAGTAACCAATAGTTGCTAATGTTACTAGCAATGTAGCACATGTTTCAGCCTTATTTTCATCCAAATCAAGATTATCCAAAATAGCCATTTTTATATGCTACTTTCCCAAATCTTCTTAATGAGAACACAGTTTTGCTAGTTTATATAATTATTCAAAATGTTATCCTTAATTTTATTTCTAGTTTATCTCTCAAAATTCTAGAACCACTCTGGTTTCCTCGTTGAGGTTCTGGTTAGGATTTTGAAGTATTCACAATTTAGATTTATTCTGAGTTGCCTTACATCCAAGTATTTACTTGCTTTTTGGGATGTAAGGTATCGGTATTTTCTCTAAAATCTTCGCTTGAATCTTCTGAGTATATTCTAGATCCTTCAGAATCGTTATCTCCTTATGTTGGAGGCTCCTCTATTTTTTTAGGTTGTTCTGACTAAATATAATAGAATCTATATAATTACAAGCACATTCTTCAATTCATTTATCATCTCTTTCATATCCTCTTCACTGTTTCTTTTTTTAATTACTTATGGTTTTTTTTAGAACGGATCCTTATATATGATTTTATAGATTTTTTTTTTATTTTTTTCTTCATCTGTTTTTGAAGTAGATGTCTTACTTGGTTGTTTGGTAGGTTTTTTCTAAGTAACATCAAATACTTAAAGCTAATTTTAGAAGTCAAATGCAGCAGTATCAACAGTTTGTTTGTTATTTTAAATTTATTATTATTCTTCTGAAGTTTAAAAGTCACTAATGGTAGTTTTGTCTAATAATTTCTATTCTGGAGTTTCTGATATTTTTTCCAATTATTGTTATTATTAAAATACTAATTAATGCTATTAAGTTGTAATTATTTCTTCAGATATCTTCCTCTCTCTCTGTTTCTTAATAAATTATTCCAATAATTTAGGCTTGGCGTGAACTCTATATATCGGTTTGATAACTTCTTCTTCAGATTTTTATCCTAATTTTATTTTTTAGATTTAATCCAATTTAGATAATCCCTTAATATTTTTAATGTGAGGCTTATCTAAGACATTTTAAAAAAACTTAGGACTTCCTTATTCGCTATTTTTGGTCCCTTCTTCCAATATCTGATCAGAACCTTAAAAAGAATCAGGACTTTCTTTAGTTACAAATCTAGAGTTTTTTTATTTATGTGCAATTCCCAAATCTGGTGTTGATGGTTGAATTCGCTAACTAGGTAGCTAATATAATTATTATCGACTCGTTTGTTGTCTTGAAATTGGAGGTCTTTCAGGCTTTGATAGTTTAATTTCTGGTAATTTCCTAAGGTCAGTGTTTTTTCTTTATTTTTATTAACAGATAGGAGGACTTTTGATGCCAGGTAATTATTATTATTATTATTATTGTTATTGTTATTGTTATTGTTATTATGTTTAGTTTCTACTTTTTGGAGTCTATTCCGTTTGATCTACTTTAAGATCTTAATCATCTATTAATGGTATAGTGGTATCCGTTAATTGAATCTATTGATTATGTAAAATGGTATGATCAAATTCGCTTCTCTTCATGGTTTCAGATAGAAAGTTCTTTATTCTATTTGTGATGATTGTTGCATTTTTAATATCTAATGGACATCTGGTCTTTTCTCAGGATTCACTGTCAGAAGTTAATTCACAAGGCTACCTTTGATTAATAATGAGTGTTGATTTACGTTCTCAATTATGACGAATAGTTATTTGAGATAGCTTAATACTGCCCACGAACTATTTTTAATGCTAGTGATGCTAACGAGTCTGCATTGAACGGAGGAGTTTTAGCACACATCTAAGATATAATTCTCTTGAATACTTCGTATAATATGACTCCCAAAGACCAAACATCACCTTTAAAACTATAAGGTTTGTTTTCTAGCAATTCTGGAGCCAAATAATATGGAGTACCGACCATTGTATGTGCTTTGTCACGAGTGTTATCTAGCAATCTTGCAATTCCAAAATCTCCCAACCTTATCCTCATATCCTTTGTAAGGAACATGTTTTATGTTTTAATATCTCGGTGAATGACTTTACGATCATGACAATGTTTGATTGCTAAACACATTTAAGTAAACCAATCTAAAATTCTGGATTCTGGGATAGAACCTTCATAATTTTTAATCAATTGTGCCAGATCTCCTCCTATTTTGAATCAATTAATTATTATTTATACCCTCAGCATAATCCATTACAATACATAATTTCCCTTTGACAGTTTTGTAAACCTCTCTAAAGTTGATGATGTTGGGATGCTTTAGTTGAGCCATGATTCTAAACTCTTAATAGGTTTCCTAATCGTTTTAAATTCTCTTTACTTTTTTTTCCTCCTCACTTAAATACCTCATATCCATCTGCTTAATTACGCAAAGAGAATGATCTTTCAAGGACTCACACAAGTAGGCTTTCCCAAACGATCCTTATCCCAGCAAGCGAATTCTCTTGTAAACATCTGATTCTTTAGGTCTCATTTAATAAATTAACTTAATATTTGATCGATAAGTTACACGACAATAATATGTAGCGAACAAAAAAATACATATACATCTATTATACTATACAAAGCGATTGGTTTATAATTGCAAATTATTAATATTAAGAATTCATTATTTTTTATGTCTGGATCTATTACAAATTTTAGTTCGAATATACATTAAGTGCCTATTAAGGATTTGTTTAGCAACTATCCAGACAATCAAAGTGAAGAATAGGAATAGAAAATCATTGAATAATTAACCTCTTAGCCTATTTATGTTAATTAGTAATTTGTAAAGGATTGGATAGTTTTCACAAAAGATTTACTCAGAAAGTAACAGGAGGCACAGTAGGCAGAGACAAATTTATAAAATTTACAGATATTGTATCTGTAGGCTAAGGGTGAGCTAAAGGTAATTAATATATAAAATAATCAAGAGAAAAGAAATGTTTGGCAGTGCGACAACAGCCGAATTGTTAATGAGTTAAAATTTCAAGGAAAAATTAATCACAGATAAACTCAAAAGCATATAGGAGTAGCTCTAAAAGAAAAAAGACGATGTTCCTAATTTGATATATGTAGATATTTTCGCCGCTAAAATTGAGAGTTAAGACATCTTAATATAAGCTAAAGAATTACTGGAATAATTAGAATAGTACAATACGGATTTATTAAATCGATCATAAGATCAAGAACTAAGTTTTCAATTATTATCAACCGGTTCCTAAAACTTTTCAGATGAATAAACTTGGAGAATGAATTAGCAACAGCAGTAAAATTAAAGAGAAAACACAAACCCTGATTTGGGATCATAGAATGATTATACTATACAATCATGAACTTAATCATTTATCTAATATATAAGATTATCTCACACACCTCCTTTATCTTAGATAGCTCCATGCAATTCACAAAGATAGTCAGCATATGATCTTTCAAGTTGCTATTCGTCCTCAACCAATTTTGATTGTACTAAAGAAGCCTATGGAGAACTACCCATATGTTATCATAAAATACTTCTAGCGAACAACTCTTACAGGAACATAAGTGCCACCTCTGATCTACTGTAATGATTCGATGATATCTTAGACTTTGGTGCTGTAATCAGTCTCAACTTTTGTAAATAATTCTATCGAGTTTAGTTCTGCAAAAGAGTTCACTCCAAATAGCTAATATTTGATGATTAAATCACATTCTATAATAATTATTAATCTGCATTCTATCCGACATAAATATATATGAATTAGCTTGTATCTAAGAGGTAAATTCCGTCTGATTTTATTTTATCGATTGTGGTGGCAATATTGTGTGGCAATGCTGTCTTTTCTTCGTCAGTCATAGTACCCACATAATATTTGTCAGCCACAAGTTAATTATTAATGTCATGAATTGGGAACAGTTTAGGATAAAAGAAATTATTTAGAAAATGCATTGATTGAGTCAAAACTAAATGAATTTCAAAGATTCTATTATCTATTCTCACATTTCCGTATTTCAGTAGATCACGCTTTGATAGAGTTCATAAATAAAGAGGTAAGATCTTAATGGCTTCTGGTAAAATCAGCTATCCTGAAGGACTATTGCTCGAGCACTAAATTAAATATGAATAATACATATTTTCGATAAGCATGTAAGATATTGACAACTGACTCGAATAGAGTTTGTCTAATTTGCTTAATCGGTTGAACCATGATGTTTGGTAGATTCTTCCTGCTTAGTAAGGTAGCAATGCAATCGACATCTCCAGTTTTGAAAATGTTGTGCCATGCATTGTTTCCACTGTTTTTATTAACAACTTACAATTGTAAATTGAACACTCGAATCACTTCTCTGTCCTTATTAATTAGTGAATTAATAATGCATATTAGATATAGGCTTCAGGATCCAATATCTTTTCCTCTTACTTCAACATAATAGCAATGGATTGATCTGAATTTAGAGTAGACAATTCCAAATCTCTAACAGATATTTTTCCACCTCCAGTATAATAATCAAACAATATAATTCCTGGAGAAGTTCTGACAGTCATGATGAGATCATAAGCATAAGACCTTGTAAGGTTCCTATATAAATGCATAATGTAATTCTGTTCCATTAATTTATTAGTTGTAATGAGGGTAAAAATAAATGCTGCCCCCAGTTAAATTTGAAACTGGAGAGACAGTAGCTAATTCAAAATTTTCATCGTTCGCTACAAATAAGTCAACTGAGATGTGATTCCTGAGACATGTTTGTCCTAACTTCACATAAGCTTGATCGTTAGGTTAATAAAACAACTTCTCTTAATCAGTACCGAATAATTTAGTGTCAGTTGGTTTTTATGGTAGTTTGCCTATTCCATATCTCGGTGCTGAACATCCAAAATACAATATACGTCCACTTCTGGGTTACATCAATTAGACTGCATTTGATAACACTGTTCCAACAGAAACAAGTTAATTTGCCTATTGAGTAATGGTTTCCCCAAACTTACTGAGCTTCTCTAACATATAATCAATTTTATCTCTGTCATTCTCTATGTTTAAGGAATAGCTTCTCTGGTGGAAGTGGCACATTAGCTTCATCAATTTCACTAACTACTATTATTTAAGGTTCTCCAGTTAAGGTTTTAGGAATGTTATAAAATTAAAAATTTTTGAATCAAATGTTATAAATGCAACGTCTGTTTTATCTGGATATGGAATGGTATCCAAAATTGATTGAAGAGAGGAAATCACTTAGGAGTACAAACCCTTAGCCACTGATATTTGAGTCAACTCTATACAGAACAATATCAAAGTGTTCTTAATCTCCTTTTTTATATAACTAGTAGGGGCTATAATTTCATAACAACCTTTATTTAACTCATCTCTTTAAAATTTATCACCTCTTTAGTTTCCCTAACCCAACACACAATAATAATCAGGTGGCACCTAATTCTTCATTTTACAAATGTTGCACACATAGATATTACCTCCTTAACCAAATTAAAAGTAAGGACTAACATATGCTTTACATCTCTAGCAACGCAATGGTTCACTCGTAAATTCTACTTAAGGCAATTCTGATTCAAAAAGAGATGGTTCCATTAGTGGCTAAACAACGATACCAAATGGAATCTCTGTTTATTGTAGAATAGAGGGCTCATTTCCTATTGCATATACTGAACTTCTCATATATCTAGGACCGCAATTTCCTTCATCAAAAGTCTAATAAAATTGATGCACAGAAGGAGGGTGATATAAAGGGGCAGGAGCTGTTGAGAACCTCTTATAAATATTAATAAATACTATTAATACAGGATAGATTCCTCTGACTTTACATATGGTCTAGGAATCTAATCAACCATCTATTTTTGATGGTTTTCGCTACTACTCTACCTATTATTGGGGAAATATTTATTAAGGTTAATGTGGTTGTTATTGTTGGTATTATTATTGACCTGCATGTTATTATTATTATGCATTGTATTATTATTAATGATTATCTTGTTATGGCTATTAGTATGCATTTGCTTATCTTTATTGCACAGGAGGCTATTATATAGGTTATTCAGGTTCTCGATTGATTGGCTATTACTATTGAGTTCTTCTTAAATGAGGTGGCAATCTACGTTCTTCCATTATTGAACACGTAAAATTATTAATTAAATTTAATTATTTCATAAGTTATTTATAAGCTCATTCTTTGAATTCTTCTGATTTCTACTTTGAAACTTTAGCAGAATTAATAGCTAAAACAATTACAATATATATATACATAATGTCTTTTAGCCTTACTTATCATAGTCTCGATGTTATTTTGGATCATATGGCCATTTCTCTATAAGTTCTAATGGATTTTCTAGATAACTTCCTTAACCAAAATTGACTTTCAATCCATAAATTTTACCCTAAATGATAAAATCTATATAATACCCAAAATGAAGGATGACCAATGTCATTGATGATATGTAAATAGAATTCATTAGGTATGATATGTTGTACAGAAAGCTCTTTTTCTTGAGGTCCTTCTGGCAATAAAACGTATGCCCTTGCATGACCTTTTTCGTATCCAAAGTAAACAAATGTCCATTGGTTTTTTATTAATTCAAATGAATGGGAAACTGGTTCAAATAAAGGATCCTTTATAGTGTATGTACTGGCCAACAATTCATCAGTTTTTGTAAAAACAGCAAGTGTGCGATCTCCTATGAATTTTTCATCCCCTGCTATATCTTGACTATTAGTAGTTAATCTCACTAATCCTCTAAAATCATTTTCCATTTCAGGTAATAAAACAGCTGTTTGATACCAAAAACCAAAGCTATATGAATGAACCTAAGACCTATCAGCGAATTCATAATTGAGTTTATCCTTTTTAGTATCCATATCCTCCCAATTGGTTGTATCCATCATAGAAACAGGCCATACAAAATCATCAGCTTGTTGTGGAAAAACAGGTAGTGAGCGATGTAATTTATGTATCATCTCAACTACTTTTTGTGAGTCATTGATGAAGCTACCAGAACCTAAGAAAATCCTTGGATCAAAATACCAGCCATGAAATGCTTTGTAACCGAATTCACTTGCTCCCAATACAAAATGTGCATATCCAGTCAACACCTAATGGGTGACATCTAAAGTGAGATGAGCTGCCTTCTATTGTTCTTTAAACAATATCATTCCATAGAACTATTTATTTTTATATGCAGCATAAACATAGGTCCATTCTCCTTCAATGTTCTCATATGGCAATTAACCATCAACAGCATTTGCTGGTTTAGATGCATCATAAGTACTGAACTCATAATTTCCATAAGTAAGAAATGCTGATAAAACTCTATTTCCTAATTCACTCTTATCTTAGTATTATCTTTTATTTGAGAACCTAAATATTGTATGCACATCCGATCTGTCAATTAATGTGGTAGGGAATGCAATCAGCCATCTTGTCCAGACACCTACAGCATATTCATCAACAGATTCTGTCTCTTCTGTAAAGGTTACTTCTAATTTTTCAGGGGTTTGGATAATGTGACTCTCTTTTTCAGACCATAGATGTTTTTGATTGATCTGAATGTGTCTAAAGTTAGGTAAATGGTCTTAATATCCTTTCTTTAAAACATCCACAAATGCACCTTATCCATATTAAGCAACCCATTTTTAAAGATCACCTTGGAATTTTCTTGAATGTGGATCCTTCCCAACATAAATACCAATGAAATGAGGCACAAAATGCTAGACTCCATTAAAAATGACTGGTTTGTCTTCTGCAAATAGATGCAACAATGTGTGAATCTGACCTGCATCTTCATTATAAGCCATATAAATATACGACCAAGCCTTTTTTGATTCAATAAGTTCAACCTTTTCCTCCAGGAATTTCGCCTCATTCCAATCTTTAAGTCCTTTAAGAGTGTAGGTACTCAATTTAATTGTATCACCTGCACATATCTAAGCATGTAATGCTCGATCTCCTTATAATTTACGATCATTCAAATGCTCTTTATCATTATTAGTTATTCTAAACAATATTTAACAATTAGAGTTTATCTCTCCTTCTTTTTTTACTTAAGTTTCTGAGATCTTAAACCAACCAGATATAGCATATTCACCCACTCCACTCCAAGTGTCTCCAGTGCTTTCACTACCTTCATTATTGTCCCCTTCTCCAATCAACTATTAT
>NW_001799128.1:0-11387 GCF_000165425.1 Paramecium tetraurelia | reverse complement strand
CCTTGAAGAGTTTCATTGGTGGCTTTGATTTAAAAAATATAGCTATATTCTGGAGCCTTTCGAGTTGTTCTTTTAATAAGTTCAAATCTATATCTTGATATACTCATTTAAATAGGAACTAATTATAATTTATTGTTATCTTAAATAGTAACATTCAGTTTGGTATCAAAAATAGGAATACATTCAGATGAATCGATTATTATAGGATGCGTATAACCATTAATGGGTAAATCGTATGTAGACTTTTGAGGAATTAGTTCACAACCTTTATTAATAATTTCTAAATATAAAACAGGAATTTCTGTAAATGGATTATAATAATAAATAGGATTCCATGAATTACGATCAGGAAATGAAATAGTATATTTTATTTGAACTCTAATTTTGATATTTATTAATGATTTTGATGCTACACTGAATATGAATCCACTATCTCCAGGATTAATTACCAATTCAGTATCCTTAATTGTTTCATAGAATGTATCATCGGTCATTGATTTGACAATGTATTTAGGTTAGGTGATAGTTTGACTACTAAAAGATTGTTTGGCATACTTACTGCTCTAACCAAAGACAATAATATCTTCATGGATTGTTGGTAACTATAAGTTAATTGTACAATTGAATCTATCTGAAACATCTCCTAAACCTAAATACAATCTTTCAAGTCCAAAATGATTAAGATATATTTTATATGTTTTTGTATCCTCAAATCCTGGTTGCACCTCTAATCTAGTAAACTAATCATTTGCATCTAGATTGTACCAGTAAAATGGTATTTTTTAATTTTTCATCACAAATGATCCATTCACTTAATTTTCTAATGAAATTATATTATCATCGTATGCTAAGAAGAGTTAAATCATAGGTTACAAAACAGCATATTAATCTATTGATATTAAATCTTATGTTCTGAAATTTGATATTTTTAAATAATATTGTTGACTAAATCTAATATTGCCTGTATCTGTAATCAGATCCATCTCAATATAATTTTAATTTTAGTTGCACGCACTAATATAATTATTCAATTGTTGATCACCTACTTTTATAAGTTAACAATTCAATTCATATATTGTGTATTAATCTGATATTCGCAAATATAATTTATTTATTTCGTTAATGCTTCCCATTGAAAAAGTAATATTACCAATTAAATATTAATCATAAGCCCTAGCTTAAGATTGAGAAAATCTAAAATCACTAGTCGATAATTGTTTGTAAATATTTGTATTAACATAGTCATCAAGATATTCAAATTATGTTATCCCATTTAAATTATCTTCATTTCCAAACAGTAAAGGTGTCAATATGTTATCATCATCCAAAATTACACATATTCGACTATTATAATTTAATTCCAATGGATTAATCATCCCATAAACAGTGAGATTAAATGGATCTTTAATTAGTTCACTATCATGATATTTTGTTAAATAAACTATTAATCTTTTTGGATTAAGAGAATCCTAATCACAAAATACAGAGGATGTTTCATTTATTACACATTTTATTATATTTGTAGTGTAAGAAGATGGAAATTCTATTAATACTCTATAAATTCCATAAATAGGAACAATTTTTATCGATATAATACTACTAACCAAAGGATTATTAAATTTCTTAGATATCAATTCTATATTTTTGACAATCTATAATGAAGCCTATTAAGTCTAGGTATCAGTTGGTAACCTTGGTGGTTGACGGATTTGAAAATATTAGATTATTGTATGATACATATCTTCATATATAACTCTAAATATTTTATTAGTAGTCTACAAGATTGTAATTCCAGTGCAATTGACACTATATTTATATTAAATTTGATCAGGTTTGTATTTGTTTGAATAAAAATAAAGGTTTTAAGAATCATAGGAATAATGGGAAAATGATAATGAAGGCATAAGTGTATCTATTTCAAGTTAAAAGACTTAACAATTTAATTAATCATAACTTAAGAATCCTAATTCAATTCTAATAAGTGTATCTATTTATATATTTTTGGGTCTAAATGCCACACCCATAAATGTTGGTACTCCAATACTAGGTGTATCTAAATATAGTTCCACCTCACTTATTTGAAATAATGAAGTAGGCATGTCTGTTTCATCAATTAAAAATGTTTTTGTAGATTAGCATTAATCAATCAATTGAGTATCATGATAAATTTCCACTGTAAAGGTGCTTGCTGTAATTGTATCTCCTTAATGAGATACGAAAAATTCAATTAGATATTCAGTTTATTATTTTAAAAGTACTGAGTTTTAACTTCTTAATTAAAATGTAAGTTTAGATCCTGTTTATTTTAATGTACATTCAGTAGCAAACTTGGCTACCTCAGGTCCTGAAAAATAGCATTCTCTATGAAATATAAATCCACTATTTAAATCAACCATAGTAAGTATTACATCTAATCTATCATTAGTAGTATCATAACTGAGACTGAAAGTCATTGATTATTGCTATCTAACAATATTTTTATTTAATGTAAATCCCCAATCAGAAGTTACGCATAATGTTCCAGATGAAGATGGGATCACTGTTGCTATTGGAGTTATTGATGGTGGATTATAAATTTAATTGATGACTGAATATGTAAGAGGAATTTAAGGGCCTTATTCTAATATTAAAGTATTTGAGTATTCTGATGCTACAATATTCATTTAGAATTATCCTATTCCTTTCTATTTCTTAGATAATACTGTAGACAATGTTAAATTGCATTTATACCAAGTATTTTCAGGTAATATTTAAGTCACTGTAAAATGTGTACTTCCTGTTAATGTTAATAAGGCAACAGTTGACTCTAGATTGTTATTAATTTATACCGTCAAACGAAGTAAGAAGTAGTTATTCTTACCCTTGAATGGTAAAAGGTAATGTTAATTAGATGATTGAATTTATTCGAATTGGATATGAAGGATAGAAATAAATAGTTAAATGATCGCAAGAATTAGTCAGTGGATCTATTATGCATTTGGCTTTTGTATTCAATCCGTAAGTAAGTAATGGTAGTAACAATAAGAATAGCATTTAATACTTTAATGAAATATTTTTATAATACTCAGGATAATTTTTACTTTTCTTCTCTCAATATTTGCAATGCTCTTCCATAATCATAAGATTGAACGCTCTTGTTTTTCACAAAAGGTGCTTCTTCTTCAAATGGTTTTGTAAATCCTACTGCCTCTGGAATGAAGTCCTTAACGCGATAATGCTATAATCTAAAGATTTCAAAGGATTTATCTCCTCCTTTTAACACCTCTCTAAATTTGCTAGGATGACCATCATATAAGACTGAAACGTATCTCCCTATCAAATGTCTAAATCCATCATTTCCTATAATTTGTTTACTCATGATTCTATCTCCTAAAATTCTCACATTTCTAATATTTCCACCTATTTTTTTTCATTGTAAGATAATACCTCCTTAGAAAATTGTGACTGACAACTATCGAATGGCAGCAGCTGTACCTTATGCCTAGGAGCATCTGCAAATTGCTATTAATTCATACAAAGGCATAAATAAATTTTAAATTATTATATGTATATTTTGAAGTTTGGATCAAGATTTTCGTCTTAGAAATCATATGATTATTTATATGGCATAAACCCAGTTATGTCTGCATTATATGCTAACAAAAGATCATTTACATAACTTTATGTAAATTAAACATAATAAAGTATTATATTATCATATAATTAGAGATGATTATATCAACCCAAGAGTCTCTAATATTCTTAATAGAGCTTAATCTTTAAAACTGGATGTTTAAATGATTCCCAAAGTATTTAATATAAACTAATAAGTTTAGAATAAATTAGAAAGATATTGCAGCAATGACCACCATTAAAATGTAATTTTAAAATGTTCAAAATTAAATTATTGTAATTAATTACCTGATGAATCCAATTTTGTTCTATTGGATTCAGTTTAAGATCCTTAAAATTTTGGAGCAATCTTAAGAGTCTGTTTTTTTTTAGGAATTAATACAGTTATTGTTGAAAAAAAGGGTTAATGTCCATTATCTCCAACAGTAAGTAAAACAAGTGCAGGTGCTCTTGAATTAATGAACATTTTTGAAACTGATAATTTGGCCAATTTTGTAAAACAAAGAAAACATGAGTTTTAGGTAATAGGAAGTGGTTTTGAAAGCAATAGTGTATATATATATAATAATTTGTGAGATTCCAATTGATGAGTTTTAGAAGGATTAAAATAAACCTAAAAAAATAATCATTTTTGGATCTGAAAGTTCAGGAATAAGAACAGAATTATTCAAATAATGTGATACAATTGTAAATATAATGACTAGTCGACATACTTTTCCAGAAACCTTAGTTGATTCATTAAATGTAAGTGTATCAGCTGGAATCATATTATAATCAGTGTTGAATAGTAAATGAGTAAATATCCTTTGAAATATTAATATATATTAATAGATTTTTTGTTTAAACAAATTTAATTTAGGTATTAATTAAAAAAAATATTAATAAATAAATTATTAAAAAATGTTATTAAAGACAACTTAAGGAAACATGTCTGCATGGTCTAATTTAAAATAATAATCAAATCTGTTAGTTACAGCAGTAAATGATTAATGGGGGTATTTTAATTATCAATAACTTAAGCTCTTAATTATAATTTAATTCATTTAACCTCGCATAGAAGAACACGTCAACATCTATTATAGGCACAGTTTCGAGTAAAGATGCAGTTTCGTGTTTGGCTTGGGAAAATTTTGCTCCAGAAACTTATCCTATGGGTTTAGTAGCTGCAGGAACAACAGAAGGTTACGTGGCACTTTATGATGCAAACTCAGCAATTAATTAAGAGGAAGAAAGCTGTGTTGCTATGATTGATTAATTGTATGAGGGACCAGTGACTGCTATAGAATTTAATGAATTTAAACCAAATTTAATAGCTTTAGGAGGCTAAGATGTGTTAGTAATAAATTACAATATTTTTTAGATTGCTGATATCATCAAAGATATTTAAAATCCATAAGTTTTTGGACCTGGAAATCCTAATCTCCATGAAGATAGTTCAATTACAGCTGTTTCTTGGAATAAGAAAATATTGCATATTTTAGCATCTGCATCTTAAAATGGTATGACTGGTGTTTGGGATTTGAGAAATAATAAGCCAATATTTAGTTTTTAGGATAGTAGTGCAATAAGTAACAAAAAAGTAAGTCTATTGTGGAATCCAGAAATTCCAACATAAATAGCAGTTGCATATGACGATGAAAGAGCACCAGAATTATAAATTTGGGATTTAAGAAATCCTTAAGGACCAACAATTGTTTTTAGTTAAGTTCATAGATCTGGAATAAACAGTCTGTCTTGGTGTCCAAATGATCATTCCTTATTATTGACAGGAGGTAGAGATGGATAAGTAGTATGTTGGAATTACAAGACTTAATCAGTTGTAAGTTAAGAACAATTGGACTTTGAAATAGCAGATTTAAAATGGAGTAAAAGAGTTACATCAGTCTATTCGATTTCAAGTGCAGATGGTTAAACAAGTATTAGAAGCTTACCAAGTGGTAAGGAAGGATATGCTCCAAAATGGTTAAAGCCTCCTGTAGGATCAGCATATGCATTTGATTAATTGGCAAGTTTTAAAGAAAATAATTCTGCAATACAAACATATTAGATTGCTAAAACTGATCCAGATAATATTTTTGAAAGTTTTAATGCATTTTGTTCAGTGGATTCAGAATAAAATAGAATTCTATTAGAAATGGAAAAATAACATGATTAATAATATACTTAATATTGGAAATTAATAAATTCAGTTTAAAAGGAAGATAAAAAAGAATATTTAGCTACTTTGGGATTTTCTGTCAAGGAAATTACACAATAAACAGAAAATTATACTGGAAAAAGACATGCTAAGAAGGATGATCAAAATAAAAAGAAGAATTAGGCTCCTTAAAGAGCTGCAATTGATTTTGCCACAATTACTGATTAAGATGCAGATTCATTTTTCAATGATTTAACTAATTAATCACTCAACAAATAATAATAAACCAATAATAGTAGAAATTAAGATGTTGAAATCTTTTAATCTGAATAAGTATCAAAAAATACTAATTGGAATGTTGGAGTTGAAAAAATAATCAAAGATAATTTAATTGTTGGTAATTATGAAGGAGCCATTGATTGTGCTTTGAAATGTGGTAGATCTGCAGAAGCTCTATTATTAGCTTATTCTCAAAGCAAAGAAATATTTGAATAAACAATGAATACTTTTCTAACAACATAAACAGACTACTTCTTAAAAAATGTATTAAAACACATTGTTCTCAAACACCCAGATGAAATAGCCAAAAATTATGAATTAAATACTTGGAAGGAATGTGCCGCTATGGTGTTAAATAGTGATAATACAGGATAATTCCATAAAATTATGGAATAATTAGGAGATAGATTTATTGTTGAAAGAAAAGATGAATTCAATGCTCTTCAATGTTATATCCTTGCAATGAATGGTGAAAAATGCATTAAGATTTTAACTAATCACAATAATTCTTTAAAAGAACTAACAGAGGCAATTAAACTCTTAATTGTTATTCAATAATATTCACTCTAGGAAAGTGAAATATTTGATGCCATTTTTGATAGATTGCTTTTATAATTTGCTAATTCTGCAATCTAACATAACTAATATTTATCGGCTGCTTATGCTCTCAATTTTTCTTCTCCTGATTGTTAAAGAGCTTTAGAATTACTAGATTTAATTTACAAAGGAAATCATAAAGATAGAAGCATAATACAGAAAATCATGGACAAACCAACTTTCCCATTTAAATATGAATAAATAAAAATGGGCATAGTTAAATAAACATAAGCCTAACCTGTTCATGCTCCTAATTAACCTGTATCCAGACCCACAAGACCAGCTGTGAACCAACACTAAGAAGATCATAATGTAAAATAGTAGACTCAATAAAATTCTAATTAAAACGCCTCAGCTATAAATAATCCTTTCGGCCCAAATGTTGCAAAAGTTGCAGAAGAACCGTAATATTAAAATTTATTATCTAGAGTTCCACCTCCAAATAGACGACAAGTACAGAAACCAGCTCCACCAGTAAAAACCGCTCCTCCACCAAATTAACCTAAGAAATAAGAAGCTTAAAATATATAAGCTCCACCTTTTGTTCAAGAACCTTTTAGATAAGAATAATAATAAACATAAGTTGTTCCACCTCCATAACCTCCTCCAAAACATCACGTAGCACCCCCTCCTCCTCCTCCTTAACCACAACCATAACCAAATTTATAATAAACTCTACCCTAGTAGCCATTTTAACAATAATAGTATTAGCAACAAAGTAATTAATAACAATAGTGGCAATAAGAGTAATAATAATAAAATAATTAATAATAAATATTCAATTAAAGAACACAATAAAATGCTGTTTAAGAGATTAAGCAACCAACTTAATAAGGAAAAGGTGTCCCTCCTCCTCCAGCTCCGCAAAGAAGAGGACCACCTCCTCCACCAAAAAAGTAATGAATAATATTGACCGTATAAATAAATATTAAAATAAATACCTATTTATGATTCGAATATTTTTGATAAGACATGGCTAGTCATTATATCAGAGTTTAAAAATTGTTTCTGGAATGAATGAGTATGGATTGAGCGGTTTGGGAAAAGTACAATGCAAAAACATAGGCAAAAAATTATCATCTATTAGATTTGATTATGCCTATTCGAGCGATTTTAAAAGGTAAAATATGTCAGAAATTTAGATGCATTGAATCTTATGAAATAATAGAAGATGAACTTAAACATAAACCTTCTAATGTGATCTATACACCTATTTTAAGAGAAAGAGATCCTGGAAGTGATCTATTGAAATCCTATTCAGAAGTGTACCCACTTTAAAGTTAAACTATGGTAGACAGAGAAAATAATGCAGAAACATCTGAAGAAATATAAATTAGAGCCCAAGGTTTCTTTAATTAATTGATCACACAATAATTATATTAACAATCATTTTAAAAAGTAATTAATTTTTTAACACAAATATAGTTACCCCTTGATTCACTAAATAAAATGATTTTGAGTTCTTAAGTTGCAGAACCTCATTATTCTCATCATATCATGCGATCTTATATACATTAAGCCTAATAATTCAGTTCTTCTTAGAAATCTACAAGTTGTACAAATATATTAGCCATAAGTCATGCTGGATTCATAACGGAAGCAATCTAATTTTTATATAAACATCAAAATATTAAATACACTGATGGTCTATAACCTGCAGTATATGCAAGAAATGGAGCATTGTTTTTGTTGGAAATAGAGGCATAGAATTTAGATGACTGGAAATGCAATATATATTTAAGAAATTACAGTAAAAGCATAGATGCCCCATTTGAATCGATTATTTGAAACAATATACCTGTAAATAATTTAGTTTTAAGAAGGTTTAATCTAATAATTAATCTTTTTAAGTAATAAAATAACCATACAAAATTAATAAATTATTATGAATTATTAATTTTTTTTTTTTTAGTAGGGAATTATAAATATCATAATTCCAGAATTTTCTTGTTCCTCTAATTCTAAATTTTCAGTTCTAAATTATTTTAGAAATTATATTATGACACTGAATATCAATATAATAATTAAATATAAGAAAAACAGAATTTAAAATATACTTATTCCAATAGCATATATTACTTGATATAATATTTTACAAAGATTAATTTAAATAATTATCGAACAAAATTTAAAGACAATAACTAAAACATAAACATAATGAATTTATTAATTGGAGAAGAATGTGGGAGTAAAAATTGTTAAATATAAGAGAACTAATAAAATGAACAAAGTGATATAATGTAGATTAGGTTTTGGGAACAAAGTAAAACTTATTATTATTTTAGTTGCTCAAGGGTATTAACAAAGAAATATAAGTAAGAATAGTATCTATCTATTAAGTAATTGCAACAATAATTATGGGAAAATAACTTAAATAAAGTTTTTCATAAAAGCAATGGAGTTCCTAAAAATTTTATGGATAAAATTAAACGAATGAAAATGGGCAAATCCAATAAGAAGTGTAGCATATGTTGCAATGAGTTCCAGAAAGGTAAAGAGTATTTAATATATAAAGAGGAATAGATTTTTTAGCTCCCTTGTAAACATATATTTCACGAAAATTGTTGTAAATCTTGGCTATCAAATAGCCGTAAGTGTCCAAATTGTAGATCAGATATAGTAGAACTGATAAAGAAGGAAGCATAATGAGATAACCATCACAAATTCATGGTATAAAAAATATTTATTTATTTTCATAATTATATAATATTACATTATCAAAGATGAGTTATATGGAAATATTATCAATGCAAAAGAGTTTTCTTGATAAAAATGGGTATTTAAAGATTATATCCCCTTAGAATCAGTTTAGATGATTATAGAAATACATTTATTCGTAAAACATACACTCTCCTGCTCTTAGAATACATTGTAAAATTAATTCTTAAATCTTAGTGTTTTTGCGGTGTTTCACTTTTAGGAAAATATATATATTAATATGAAAAATAATGGATCTTTTGGGGCCTAATCATAATTTGCTAACTATGTCATTTTTATTTTGAATACAGTGCTTCTCTGGCTGAAAATTAAAATAAAAAAATTTGGAATACATTAGCAAGTGTAATTTACTTAATTTGTGGGAGTTTTGCATTTCTTTTTATTTGGACTCTTTTAGGAGTGAATTTCGAAGACTAATTATGGAGAATTTATTTGTAAATTGGAGGTGTAATCTTATTACTTAATTTTTATTCAAATATGACAAACACTCATTTTTAAGGAGAAGGTATTCAATATCATATATATCTATGAATAGAATGCTGGTTGATTGTATTAATTACTCCAATTTCAATTGAGTTCATATTGAATATATTTGTAGGAATATATTCACCATTATTTTAAACATTTGTGACTATGATTATTACATGGTTGAGTTCATAAATGTTATAAATCACTCAAAAATACAAATTCTAAAAAGAAGTAAATTTTCATTTATTAAAAAGTTCGCTTTCGATGATATTTAAGTGTTATGCTGCATGTTATTAGGAGTTTAATTTCAACTATTAGTAGGCTTAACCAAATCAATAATAAAAAATCAAAATGGTTAGAATGATTTAAGCATTGGGAGTTATGAGATTAAGTTAAAATATCTTAAACAGATATCATCTTTTTTTTCCATTATTATCCTAATTTTGCAAATTTCATTAATGTTTGGATGTGGATATTAACCTTAATGCTTTTCTCATTTTTTAATTAAACCCAAAGGAGAAGATTATTCATTTTCTGCTTTATTTTGGGTGAGCTTAGCTTTTTCTCTTATTTTATATCCATTGATTTTGATATTTCATCGAAGAATTAATTATGTATACCTTATTTGATATCTAGATAATTAAATGGGTTTTAGTAATAATAGAAATCTTTTTCTATTCGTTAATCCTTATTGGCATTACAAGTTTTATGGTAATGCAATAAGATAATACTACTGATGATTAAAGCTAAACTTAATTAAAGGAATATTTATTATGCATAGCTCTAAGTATGTTCACAGGAATTGGTATCGGATTTGAAGCATACTCGTTTATCAAAAAGGAAAATATTGAAAATAAGAAGGCATTTTTTTTCATGATGATTTGCCCAATTATTATATTTATAAGTTAGATTTAATTTGCTATTATGCAATTCTAAGCTATAGTTATAACCTATTTAATCGGAATATCATGTGTTTTTGTTGCATACGCTATAGTAGTGTTATTAGAATTAAATTGGTAATTACATAAAGACAGCATAGACATAAATGCAAAGGAATACTAATTGGGAGCTATGCTTATATATTAACCAATTTAGACAATAATTGCAAGAATATGTACATTATTTATATGATTTATATAATTTGTATATTTAGAAATTATATTTATATCTTAAATTCATATCACTAATATTCTTCTTCATTATTTTCTTTATTATCTTTCTGTTCTGATTAATGCTCATTTTCTTACTGTTCCTAATCTTGCTCTTACTCCTATTCTTACTCCTACTCTTACTTTTACTCCTACTCTTATTCTTTTTCTTGATTAAATTCTTCTTCATAATTGTCATCCTCATAATTTTCCTCAACTTCTTCAGGTTCTTTTTAAAGTGGTTATTCTTTTTGATTTTCTTATTTTAGGCTTTTTTGTTTTTCTAATTAATCTTCTTTTTTTTAAATATCTTTTGAATTATTTAAAGTTTCTATCTTTTTCTATTCTTATTATTCCTAGGTATCCTTTTATTAAGTATTGTTATTTTTTTGATTGTTCGACCTATTTGTGTCTGTCATTTTCGTTAT
>NW_001799126.1:0-11530 GCF_000165425.1 Paramecium tetraurelia | reverse complement strand
CATTCCCAATCTTGAGATATTAAATTTGATAGATGTGAGAAACCTTAATTATTTTGGAGTAGCATTTTAGACTACATAGGATAGTCTTAGGCATTATGTCGTTAGTGTTATGCCTACTAATTTTTGATATGTGTTTCTATAAGTAAGACTGAGTAAACATCTCTAAAATAGAGGAATCTATATTATAGGCTTCACCTTCCACTTTGAAAATAGCACCCTTATTATGAATATATAAACCCAAGTCATAAATTTAAAAATATTTTCAATCTGAGGGTGTAATTAATTTAATAGAAATTTAGTTTACCAGAATTTTAAAAAGATTAAGATAGCAAAAATAAATTTAGATGGAGAAAGAGGTACTAACTGAATGATAGATTATTGAAGTTGAGCACATTCAAAAAATAATATTATAAGAGAGACTAAATGATCAACAATTGATAAATTTCTAAAGTCTACTCTATAGTAAACTCAATTTTAACATTCTGATCATGACACTGCCTTTAAAATAGTAATGATAAAATGGCAAAATAAGATTAGGAAAGGAAAATCAGATTTGAGAAAAGGGGTTCTATCAAACAGAGCGCAATTATTCAAGGTATATAATAAATATAGTCTTAATCAACAGAGCACCAAGAAGCTGAATTTTATTCGTTAGATATTCAAAAGATGTAATAATAAATAGAGAAATAACATAAAAGCAAGATGAGATAGAGAAAATACTTAGCAAATCTTTTATTATATATAAATTGTTATTTATTTATTTATAAATAAAAGTAAATATTAATAATCAAAAATGGGATAAGCCCATCCTAATCCTAATGGTCAATATGTTAAGATTTGCACTCTTTGTCGTGAATAAAAACCTCCTCATCATTTTCATTGTGGAAAGTGCAGAAAAAAAGCACTCATTGGTTTTGGTTCTTCATTGGGTCTTGTGATTTTAATTGTTATATCAACAGGATTAGATCTAAACAATGAATGGATATCATTTTTGAGTGTTCTTTGTATAGTTTCATTTTTTGGTGGCTGTTATTTTTGCTAAAGCAGACTCACAAATGGACAAGTGAACTAATATGTAGAATTTTATGAATGATATTATTTGTTTAACATTGAATTGCGATTTATAAAATTGAAAGTGTATTTTGTTAAAAAATATTAGTCCTATCTGCAAGTTAAGAGATTTCAAATTGCAATTATATTCACCTAAATTATCATATAAACATAATATATAATCCACAAAATTTCTATGATAAAATCTGAATAATAAAATAATAATAAAACTATTAAAGGAAAAATATTTATTAATCAAATATCAGCTCCACAAAACATGCAAAGTAAATCCGAATCTTCTTTTTATGATAATATGGCATCTTTGATGGCTGAAAATGGAATCTCTTCATGTGGTTCTTTCTCTACTACTTTAAATATTAGTCTAGTGTAATATTCGCATAGCATATCCAAGAAATCATCACTATTTTAAATGTACTTGGATAAACACACTTTGGATAACTGGAAGATTTCGTCCCAACACAATTACCCATTGCCATCCTTATCTGAAATTTAAATAAATAGGTCTAATTTTTAAACCAAAGTTTTGGCTCTAATACTTACCATCAATTTCAGGAATTCACTCCAATTCAAAAAACCACTATAATTAAAATCGATCTTATTGAAGATTTCCTAGGCCAAATATTCACTCTGCATAAATATCTAATAAATTCCCATTCTATAAGTGTTATAATCCACTCCATCATCAACTTTATAGTATCTATATCGTTGAGACGTGATTTATTGCAAGGCACAATAAAGTATATAAGTGTTGTGTAGTTCATATCTGGAGAAGTTTGTTTCAGACAGTATCTTTGGGATCCCCTCGATAAAGAGTTCCTTATTGATTTTTAATAATTTGTGGAGACTTCCTTTGTTCGTGATTAGTTCCCTGATGTTCTACTCGATATGGTTAATAGATTCAGGTTTTTCCTCTTCCTCATCGTTGTTAAAGTTGACTTCAGGTCCAACTTCTTGTGAGTAGCCACTATTTTGATTCAAGAATTTCTTTAATAGAGGTTCCAACAACTAGGCTGCTTAAGTTATCTAACTAATTGATGTAAATCTGATAAAATACCTTTCAATAGTTTATTGACTTGAAACACTATCAATATGAACAGCCATCAAATCCTCATTTGAATTCTCCTCTTCTGGTTTGAACTTAATCTTTTTCAATTCTTATTCGTACCATCCCTCTATTTTCTCCAATTTCTCTATTTTTGGATTTTTGATTATGTATTCATCATTCATGTATTGTTGGATATAATTTTTCTGTTTGACAGCATTACAGGGTTAGAACATTTTGTTGATAATTGGTTTAAAGTTTTTATTCCTCTTGATTTCCTTATAGGAGTGTTTGAGTTCTTTGGAGTTCATAAATTATTGATTGATTTCAATTTCTTCAGGGACCTTATCCACTTGATATTCATCATCGATTGACTGGTAATTTTAATGCACTAATGTATGAATGATGCTATCGATCTATTGAGTATAATCTGGTTCATTTTTCTTAGTGATTTCTTCGCAATTGTAAAGGGAACAGCAATTTTCGAGATAGAGCAATTATGGATTAAATATCTACTTGTAGACAGTAGAGGTTGAGTAAATTAGAACACTTTATTTTGGGGGAATATCTAAATGCGAGTAAACAGGAGTCCCGTCCTTCAAATAGAAGTATATTTTTTTGGAATTAATCTTGAGTCTATAGATAAAATTGATAAAAACCTATTCTTGACAACTGATGTGAATTCCTCGAAAACGGATTTGTCTTTGATTGAATGATCAGGGACATACATGAAAATATATTACAAGGAACTTGTGTTGAGATATAACTGATTAACAATTACAATTTGTCGCATTCTTAAAATAGAGATTACAACTACCCTGCTTATTTTGTAAAAAAGCGATCTCTGGTGGGTATCTGTTCCATCGTAATGGAGGACCGTTTTGCTCTTTGTGAAGTCACAATGGATCTCTGACAGACATTTTCTTGTAATCGAAAGCGTTAGAAACTTTTCATGAGGTTGTTTTCAATAGAATCCTGATTTATCTTCAATCGTTTGCCATGAAACTCAATCTTTTCTTAGTACTTGGTTTCTTCAATTGTTAGCGGCTTCATTTCTTATCTACTTTCAAAATGCTTTGTAATTAGAAATGATGGAGGAGTATCTCTAGAAGAGCTTTCGCGATTCCTGAAAAAGAGTTTTTGCACTTAGATTTCTTCTTATTGATTGTTCTATTTTCGATAATGTTGATAGGAGGATTTGCATTATTTATTAATGATATCTGATGAAGACTTATTGGATTTGATTGTGCTTTCTAATTGGGATTTCATGATTTTTCTAACTAAAGGCTATGATTGAAATTCTTTTATAGGCGTTACAGAGGGTAGCATATAATTATTTTATTAATATTTTTGTTACATACAGAAAACCAAACATTCAATGACGTTTTCTGAAGAATTTGATATTCTAATATATGCCTAGTTATTGTAGATCGGATTTGGTTTCATTTCGATTTCTATCGAATAGATATACCTAAGAAAAACTAGTATTCGGAATTTCCATTCTATTTATCTGTTTGTAGTTGTAAATGATAAGTTTGGCTAGTTCCTCATCTGAGATAGTGTTGTCATTCTTCCTAGCCATTGCAATGAAATCCATAGCCAATTGTTAAGAATAGGTGATGTGTTGGACATCATGGGTAGCTTTGGTTATCCATTCAAATTGATGTTTTTCTGGATGGAACTGATATCCATAGATGGGGACTTCTCTGCCTTCACAAATGGTGACATATTTCAAATTCACTCCGTCTCGGCTATAGGCTATGATTTTGAAGAATGCTCCCAAAGAGTAGGCTTTTTCATAGGTATGTTACACAACTCCCCAGTTATGAGAATAGTATGGTCCATCTATTAAATCAAAATGTATGATTACCAACATTCTTCAGATATTCCAAAGTGACGGAGTCGATGGATTTCAAGACGAAAGAATCTTCTTCAGAATTGACCTCAAGCAATCTTTACTTACCCAGATCATCAGTCATTCTGGTCAATACTTCATAGTAGGATGAAGCAATGTAATTGATCAATTGAAAACCTTGGCATATTCCAAGTAGAGGATAGAATTTGCCAGCCTTGTTGAATTGAATAACCTTCTGAAATATAAAGGATGCTGTGTCAGTAAATTTATTAAAAGTGAAACCTGGTTGAGTATTATTTAAATACAGGTCCACATCTCCTCCAGTGAATAGAACTCCATTAATCTAATTTAAGATGGAGGTAATCTCATCATAAGAACTATCCCAATGAATTGGAATCACTCTAGCCCCAGCTTGCTCAATCCATTTCACATAACTAGAAGGAAAATAGGAGTAGAGGGATTTGTCGTAATCTTTCAAATCAGAAGGGTTTGTTAAGATGCCTATAGTGGGTTTGGTGGTGGCAGAGATCACTGAGGAGATGAACAATGATGCAATGATTATTCTTAACATTCTTTTATTTATTTAATATTATGATTTAAATCAAATGTTGTATACGTCGTAGCCGTGCAAGAAGCGTGATCCTGGAATATCGAAATAAGGATAGGGATCCTTGGTTGCTCTGGTGTATTGATGAGCAGCTCTCTTCTTAAATGGAACCCTAAGTTCTTAATTCATTTATCATACCACACATCCTTTTGGTGATAGATGTCGGTGATCTACTTGATGTAATCGGATCCATGTTCAGCAAACAATTCCTCAATCAATATGCTCCTCTTGTCTTCTGCAGCCAGATATCTGATATCTTACATTGCTTAGTAAAATGGCAATGATTTCCTCTGCATCTTTTTCAACTCTAATTCTTTGCGTCTAATTTATTTAACCATTCAACTATACCTGAATTGTCTTCTCACTTCCACTATATGCATTATGCCCCACACTTAGAATAAAACACCAAATGCTAAGATTATTTTGCCTTTTCTCCCTGGGATTCTCCTCTTCTCTGGGAATAGCTTTGTTCTCAATTCAGAGGTGTCCCCAATAGCTATATGCAAAGGAGAATTAGCCTGATCATATCTTCTCATGAACTAAGGCTTAAATAAATTTGCCTATCTGAAAATTTTGAGCATAATATTAATAATAATCAAAATCACAATTATGCAGGTTTTTTAGAGAAATTTGATCTTTGAAAATGGGCAATCGTATTATTCAAAGGCGAGTTAGGAATCTTATTTAAGCAATCTATGTTTGATCTTTGACTCGATGCTTCAGTTACCAACTTTTGATTGCTCTTATGGAAATTAGAGATTATTCTTCTATTCTTCAATTGAGGAGCTTCCTGAAATTATACTCTTTCATATAAATACCTTCTGAGGTGCCTTTTAAGCATTCATCATTTTCAGTTTATTCATCATCTCTTAAGGATTCATCGAATTACTTTTTCTCAATTGCTTTTTCGTAAAAGTTGTTCTATTCGTCTGCACAAACGTTTCTGGTATCATATCTGTTGTATTTCTACTGCTATCTCCAACAAAAGAATTACTGCTGCTATCATTATTCCACACTTTATTTAATTTGGTCTAGGATTTCATCATTAAAGGACGAATCCTAAAATTATTTGATGCTATTGATAATTCTGATCCTATTATAGATACATTATCATGAGGTGATCCAGTTTCATTGATTTCATCGGTTTTACCAAGTGCATCTTTTGATTTGATCATCAAATATTTCAAAAACACAAACATCTTAATGTACTTGGCTATTCTCTATTCTTTCTTAACT
Organism: Paramecium tetraurelia; assembly: GCF_000165425.1. Lineage (NCBI taxonomy): Eukaryota > Ciliophora > Oligohymenophorea > Peniculida > Parameciidae > Paramecium > Paramecium tetraurelia. The sequence goes on along the minus strand of NW_001799126.1, from coordinate 5,719 downwards.
TAGCATTAAATTATTTCATTCAATGTGAAAGGCACAGAGATATCTCCCTTCCCTGTAATCCAAGGATGTTCTAGACATTAATTAGCCGTTAAACGATGTTCTGGTAAATAGGCAATCGTTCTTTCCAAAAAGTTTCTTGTATCCTAATCCTCATCGATTTTAAAGTTCAGTGAAAATCCCTTAATTTTTTCACAATAAGTTATTTTAGTATCCCCATTTCGATAGAAGGGATGTTCTCCCTTGTATAGCATATTATACACCACTATTCCCAAAGCCCAAATATCTACCGACTAACTGTTATCTATCAATATATACTCTTGTGTAATTTCCCTTTTTAATCAATTCTGGAGCTTGATACAACAGAGTCCCACAATTCTTACTCATCAATCCGTCCTCAATTCGATTGACAGATGCTGATAACCCGAAATCAATCAGAGTCACACTCAACTCCTCTCCATTCCCCCCAATTAAGATATTCTCAGGCTTTATGTCTCTGTGAACAATATCTTTCTAATGCAAATAACTCAAAGCCCTCAATATTTGCTTAATTATTGGAGTAACTTCATGCATCTATAATTTGGGTATGTATTCTTCCAAAGTCACCCCATCCACTTGATTCATGACTATATAAAACTTTTGCTGTGTCTCAAAAAACTGATGTTAAGTTATAGAATAATTATCATACTCCCAAAATCTATATGATATTTTTATGGAACAATGTTTAGAGAGTGAGTGCTTCCTGACGTATGGCATCCTCCTACTCCTTACTTCTGAACAACTTTTTTTCAACAATCTTGATTGCAACATTAATTCGCTTAACCTTGTCAAAGGCTGAAATAACCGTCGCAAAAGCTCCTTTCCCAAGCATCTGTCTTGGTTCAAACCTACTCAACTCAGGGGAGTAATTACTTTCTTAATTCATTACCTGTTTAAGTAATTAAATATAAGACATTTTAAATTATAATTAAATAGTAAATTAAAATTATCAATATATATACAGTATGTACTTTTGTTCAATCGTTTATAGGCTTTTTCTAAATTGGAGGCTTGCTTATTCTTACCCTTTGACTAGCCAGCACCTCTTGTTAAACGAGAATATTCTATCCTCTTGATGCAAAGGTGGTCCTCTTTAACTGAATTTATAGTGATTAATTCATACTTATTGCAGGGGCTTCACATTATTCAAGGATTGTCTGCCATCTGTGATACCTGATTTCTGTAGAATTGATGACTGATTCAAAGAATTATCGGATGTCGTGTTAATGGTGTGATTGGATTTAGCACTTCTTTCCAAAGATCTATGATAATGAGGAAACAGAAATTTTGAAGATTCCTTTTGCTACTGCAACTTTTACAAGTGATCACATGAGGTTCTTTCTCTTCTTTGAGTGATGGTTTAGATTTTGAATTAGGAAATTCTATTTGATCCAATCGAAGCAGTATCAACATTAGATCCTTAGAGCACTTCCTATTTCAATTACTTAAACTTCTCATTGGTTTGAGAAATAGATTATTATTTGACTTCGGAATCTTTATTATCCTAACTGGTGTTTTAGCTACTGGAGTTGAGTAATGTTTGAATTGATCAACATTGGGACACAAGACTTTGAGTTTTTGGAGAAACTGGATTGCTTGGATCAAGGACTTGATTTTTTGAAAATTGCTGTGACTTCTAAGGATTTCGATAAAGGTGAAAGGCTCAGTAGAGTTTTCTTTACCTGTAATCCAAGGATGTTCTAAACATTAATCTGATGTTCAAACGATTTTCAGGCAAGAAAGCCACTGTCCTAATCAAGAAATTAATTGAATTGTTATTCATCCCTGGCTGCCAATTCCATTTCATTTACTAAATCTTTTCACAATAAGATTCTTTGTCATCAAATTGTTAGTAAAATGGATGCTTGCCTTAAGTTAAGAGATTGTATACCACAATACCCATTGCCCATATATCCACACTCTGACTATATAAGGGAATGATCATACTCTGTTATATCTCTTTTTCTATATCAACTCTGGAGCCATATACAAGAAAGTCCCGCAATTGTCACTCATTAATCCAGATCCTTCTAGATAGGTCAATTGAACTGAGAGTCCAAAATCAATTAAGGTTAGTTTAACGTCTTCTCCCACCTGAGAAATCATGATATTCTCTAAAATAAAATTTATTCCACATACCCGGCTTAATGTCTCTGTGAATAATGTCCATGGAGTGCAAATAGTTGATTGCCTGTAACAATTGTGTCACAATGTTGTGTACTATCTAATCTTCTAGTTTGTTCTATTAAAATTATTTCCAATGTAACTCCTGTGATGAGATCCATCATTATATATAATTTACTTTTGGTTTCTTTACTCTACAATAACACCAAAGCAATCATACAAACGTAACTCTTACAAATATTCTAATGATTCAATTGATTTAACAACTGAACCTCCTTCTTTAACATTTCCAATTGACAAAACATTGAAATGCGATTTCTCTATTATCTTTAGTGCTCCCTTCTTATTTGTCATCAAATTCTGTATCTCCACCACTGTAGAAAACGCCCCTTTCCCAAGAATTCTCAGAGGCTTGCAGTATTGCGTAATGAAGTTTGGTTATTTCTCCTCCGAATCAATTAAAAGCTCACTTAGTTTGTTCATTTATAATAATATGAATCATTTATTTGGTTTAATATACTACATGGAATACGTTCATTCTGTTCTTCTCTGAGTGATAAGATTCGAACTATCCAACATGAAATTTATGGTAATTAATATATATAAATGATTAAACCTGTTTTAAATTGAAAAATCTAGCTGTCTTCATTTGAATATTCCTCAACAAATATACTCGATTACTTAAAGATACTACTCAGTTATTTGAGGATGATAGACAATCAATTATCACTTTACACTTGATTAATAAGTACATTCATCCTTTTTGTGTTTTGAATGCATATGAAATGGTCAATATCAAATTTCATCCCCCGTTCGCTAATTAAATTATGAGCTATTCTTTTAGGCAATTTAACTCAATACTAATTTTAATAGATTTCTATCAATTTGATTAAAATATCCCAGGTTATATCTGCATCTGGTTTAATATTGTATAAAACGTACTGGCTTTAAATAGATCTAAATAATTGGCTAGTGAAAAATCTATAGGTCATTTAGAATTAGCCTACTAATTGCTTACAATTAAATTCCATCTTAAGCTTTGCAACATTAAAAAATCCGAATTGAATAATTTCTACTCTCTTATAAATTAGCATGAACACTTTCTTCTACCATTTCCAATATCCTTGTTATTTTTTGATATTTACTATGTATAACCAAATTATTTCGCATTCATGAACAATCTGAAGGATATTTTAACGACATATTATTTGTTCTCCTATTTCAAAGAGGACTATAATATGTACTTAATTAAAATTGGATAGATTTGCAAACTACATAGGTTCAATTATTTATTTTATCCAGAAGATTCTCAATCTAGATTAAGAAGTAAAATAACATTGGAAATTAAAATTTAAATAGAATTGAATAAAAATCCTTTTGTTTAAAATTGCATAAGAACAATTCGAAAAAAAATATAGAGCTCTATGATTTATAATATATTTAAAATATTCATAAATAAGTCTATTTACATTTTAAACAAGAGATTTATTAGTGTATTTTACAAATAAGAATTCATTTGTGATTTTTGATTAAATGATGAACTCTGAATTTGTATAGTAAATAGGAATTATCCAGACAATGTAATAGTTTTACATAGATTTTGTAAGTATTGATATATATACTCTAATTGTTAAATATGCTATTGAACAAATTTAAACTTTTTCTATCATTCCCACTCAAATAAATATACTAATTTTCTTCCAGAAGTCCATAGTATGTGTTTCATTTTGAGTAATATTCTTTGGAGATTATTTTAAAAATATGTATAGAAATAAAATACTATATTAGATTTAGTATAATTATATGACAAAAATACAAAAATCATATTTCAAATCATAATAGATGCATGCAATTTGGTTGTTTCAATTATAATATAGAGTTTAACTGTAAAATTTTCATTTTCCTTATTGAACTTTCTTTCAGACCAAGACCTTTTGCATAAGTAAAGAATATCACTTACAATAATATTATATATATATTATTATGTAGAAAATATTATTGTTTAATGTACGAATTTCTGAAAATATCATCCATAGATTTTAATTGGTTTACCCATGGAGGTCTTGATGTGGAGCGTGCCAACATTCTACCATCCCTTTTTCAAGAGGGAAACCAAGAAGTTGATGGTTGTACTCAAGTTTTATCTGAGTTAATCTTCGGACATTTCGTCAGTACCGAAGGCTGTACCAAGGGACAATGTGTTTTTCAATTGGAATCTGAATTGATTTATATAGAATAATACTTGACTGAAGACTTGACTTCGTTAACTTTGCTGCTGACTGATTCGGTTTCAGGGATGGCAATAGGGAATTTACCGATCTTGGTGAAGACATTACCAACAAGTCTTGGGATAACTTTCATGAGGGATTCAGAGGCAATGAGGATGTCAAAAGGTTTGCACCACTTTTTGATTGGCTTCTTCTCTTTGTTGAACTTCTTCAGGCCGTCTTGATCGATCGCGGTGAGACCGAGGGCCTTGGCCTGATCTGAATCGATGAGAGGTAAATCGTACCGCAATGAGTTAAATTACCAATAACACCGATTTTGATGTTAGGGTAAGGGGCATGTAACAAACGTGTTGAGCCTTAGAAACGCTTGTCCTTCTAGACATCGTAATCTCTCAATTAAATTTACAACTCTGTGGTCTCTTTAAAGTTTCTCTTCTTTCTCTCTGTCAACATTTCATGGATGTATTTCTTCAATTATTCACCTTGGAGCTTGCTAAAGAAGGATTTAAGAGAGATTATAATCACCTCATTGCTAATTATTTTAAAAAAAATTTAAATAAAATAAAATCCATCTAATCAACTCTTTAATTCATCATTCTCATTATAATTTATATTAATCATTAAATTCCCATTAATATTTGAATTCTCAACGGGGTATTCTTCACAAACTCTTGCTTCTTCTCATTAAAATATATCAAGCAAGCAAGAGTAAGTATTTCTTCATAATTAAAACAATATCACACTTATAATTTATTACCCCACATTCTTTTCTATGAGAATTCATTAGATAAGCAGAATTCCTCTACAAAAACAGAGGATTAGAGCTTGTCTGATTTAATTGTAATTTGTTGTAATAAAATAAAAATATCTTTAAGTAATATTATGGTCCTTAGTGCTAATTCGCCCTTTCACCATATATTTTTAATAGAGAGTACCTTATCAACCAAGAAATTAGCAATAAGTTAATAAATATTCACAATTATTTCAATATTAATCGTAATATAAGAGCTTTAATTTTACTCGATTAAATCAATATACAAAAAAAAGAATATAATTTATATTAATTAAATATATGTCTGATTCTGATGATAGTGTTACGGAATTACAAGAGGAATCTGATAAAGCAGAAGTCATCCAATACTTTAGTACTAATTATGCCAAAGTTGTTTCGAATTTTCAATAGTACTGTGAGACAAGAAATTAGATGTCCTCACTAGTAATGAAAGTGAATGCATTCGAAAATAAAATAGATGTAATTACTTTTAATGCATTCAGAAAGTCAAGAAAAGCAACCTCTACGATATACGAGAAATTAGCAACAAAACAAACCT
>NW_001799122.1:528956-554326 GCF_000165425.1 Paramecium tetraurelia | reverse complement strand
ATGAATATGTTCATCTTCACTACCTGATGCTAATGTAGTACCATCAGGAGAGAAATTGACTGACGCAACAGCACTTGAATGACCATCTAATTTGGCCATCTCTAATCCTGTCTCAACATCCCATAAACGAACAGAGTTATCTTCACTACCTGAAACTAATTTAGTGCCATCAGGAGAGAAGTTGACTGAAAAAACTCTATTTTTATGGCCAACTAATTTGGTTTTTTATTATCTTGTCTGAACATTCCATAAAAGGATTGATTCATCTTCGCTACCGGATGCTAATATATTACCATCAGGAGAGAAACAAACAGATCTAACACACCTTGAATGCCCTTCTAATATTGGTTTTTATTATCCTGTCTTAACATCCCATAAACGGATAGAGTTATCATAACTACCAGATGCTAATGTAGTACCATCAGGAGAGAAATTGACTGAATAAACTGTATTAGAATGACCATCAAATTTGGCTTTTTATTATCCTGTCTTAACATCCCATAAATGGATAGACTTATCATAACTACCAGATGCTAATGTAGTACCATCAGGAGAGAAATTGACTGACATAACATAATTTGAATGACCATCTAATTTGGCTTTTTATTATCCTGTCTTAACATCCCATAAACGGATAGAGTTATCATAACTACCAGATGCTAATGTAGTACTATCAGGAGAGAAATTGACTGACATAACATAATTTGAATGACCATCTAATTTGGCTTTTTATTATCCTGTCTTAACATCCCATAAACGGATAGAGTTATCATAACTACCAGATGCTAATATAGTACCATCAGGAGAGAAATTGACTGACGCAACAGCACTTGAATGACCAATTAATGAATGTAAATCGTTAGACTAAAGATTCTTCCAATTACAGTGGAACATTTATGCTCCATTTAGATTAATTCCATTTATGTTCACATTATCAAATTCAGATTAGCTTAAATTACATTTAGCAAAATTACCTCCTATCAAGGAAGTATTTTTGATCCTTATTTTCTCAAAATTATGACTAGTTAGATCAACTTACATCTCAACTAATAAATTAAGTGAGTTTGAGCCACAAATTATGTAACTTGTATCGAATGCAGTTAAATAAACAAGAAATTTCAAAAATTCTATTATTTATTCTTTTTTTTATATTTTTGATATCATATATTTTCTTGTTTCTTTGTATATAATAGTTGAATAATCAATCTTATTTAACTCGTGTCTCCTTATAATTTAAAGAATATTCAAAGTTTATTGCATAATTGTTTTGAAAGTGCCACATTTTGATTATTACATCCAACTCTCAATACATTTGATAGTATTGACAGATTATGTTTTTTCTTTCACTAAAATTTATAGAATTCGACTAAATATTTGGGTATTTAGATTTTGAGATAAAACTAACACTTCTAATAAATCTGATGCTATCAAGAACTCTTAAATGGACTTGTGCACAAATGAAAAATTTGCACCTTTCTATCTAATTAAAGAGCAACTCCTCACATCCTTTTTGTAGTTTCCATTCTTAGAATAATCATTAAAAAATTAATTCAACCATTCTTCTTCAAATCTTTCCTCAAAATATAATAATCCTTTTTATTAATACTAAATTTAAGTTACTTGCCTAAAACTCATATTTTTGGCAAGTTCAATTGAAAATTTGTTTAAATCATGAACAAAGCTACTAATATTTATGGATTTCCCTAAGTTTTTCAATTTTTCTATTTATGTCAGATGATACTAATTAATAAACTCTTCATAAAAGTCATAACTTGTTAGATTGTATTATTGTAGTGCGTCACAAACAACAGAGATAATTGTTTCCTCCTAATCTGCTATTTTTTCAAATATATTGTTTGATAACACAAAAATGCTGGGTATATTTATTTTTGCTAGTTTTGTTTTGAGATCGTCTACTTCTTTTGTGGTATGAAATTAAATGGTTACTAAATTTTCTTCTAATAAATTCCAAATTTTTTGAGTAATTTCTTAATAATTAATAATTTCTAAATTTTCCAAATCTGTAAAAGTATCCTCTTAATTTGTATTATAATTTTCTTTTCCAATCTCAAAATTATACTTATTTATAAGTTATTTTTAATGCATTTTATACATTTAGATAAAAAATTGACTATCTTAAAATACTTTAAGCATATTTGGGAAATTCTTAAGAAAATTTTATTTCACATTATTTATCTCAGTTGCTTTAGTCACCATATCTGGCAATACTTAAACCACAATTTCCATCATATAAGGAGTTTCCACCAACTGATTTAAGTTTATTTTCCTTATGATTTATTCATATCTTTCAAAACTCCAAAGTTTTTGTAAATTTATTCTTAAACTTCTCAAAGCTTCAATACTTTTTAATGCTATTAGCTCATCATCTTAAAGAAATTATAATATGCTCTCAATTTATTTCTCATTCAAAAGATTTTCACTAGTTACTTCGGATATCTAAAATTATGAGATGAATTTCTCCCAACAAAAATCAAACTTCTTAATATCAACAACTCCTCGATTGGAAATTTCTATATACTGTTCATATACTTCAAAAATTTTCATTTTAATAGTCTAAATTGTGTATTTTTTTAGATATTACTTCATTTATGCTTCATTAAATTTTAGAAGCTAAACTTCTTTCAATTCTTCCTTTTTTTCTGGTTAAAACCATGTGGTATAATTCCTACTTGTAAAAATGTCACTTCTAGTTGTAAAGATAACAAGCGGATTTGACCAAATCGAATTTACTTTGTTACTTAAATATAAATTTTTTTGAATATGCTCTAGTTTCATCTCATCATAACTGTCCATTATCAATAAAAATTTGAATTCCTTCTTTTTCAACAACTCTTTACATTCTTTTAATTAGAGCCAGTCAAAACCATACTCATCTTGACGCAGTGCCTCATCTACAGCTTGAAAAACTGGGTTTTTTAAAGAAGGCAATGAGATATAAACAGGTATGAGCACTTGATTTCTGATTTTTTAATTGTTATTATGTAATTTCCATATAAATTCTTCTATTTTCTTTGCTGTAGTACTTTTGCCGGATCCAGCTTAACCATGTATCAATAAGACTGTTTTTTTTTCCTCAGGCAACTCTTGTAATAAAAACTCATTCACCTCTGCTCCTGGATCATTTAAATTTTCGAAATTCATCAAAATGCTCCACTCCTCCTTCCCTATCTCTTGGGTTTGTAATGGTACATAAATTGACTTAGCATTTTTGTAGGCTGCTTCTTTCAACACTTTCCATTTTCTAATTTCAAATAGCTACTCAATAGATTTTCCTCTCAAAAATTTAATATCATTACCAATTGTATTCAGTTATTCCTTCATTTCATTGATTTTACCTTCTATTCTAATTAAACCTTTTCGGATATGATTAACAAAATCAGTTATCAGTCTAAGTTATTAACCCATTTCACTTATATTTTCAATTTATTAATCCAATTGCTCGGTTGTTTCATCTAGTTCTTTCAAATAGAGATCTCGCTTATTAAGATTAGCTTCATGAGAAATTTATTCTTACAATTCATCAATCCTTCTCAACATCTCCTACATCTTCTTTGCAATTCTATCATGTTAGGTAGACCAATCTTTCTACAAAATCTACATTTACATGCTTATTAGTTGTTAATTCTTTAAAAAATTTCGAATTCTTTGATCTTTTTCTTAAACCCATAATTAGATTAAGACCTTCTAACAAAAAGAAGTTATAGAATCTGAAAAACAATTAGTTGAAATCTAAATTATAGTAAACACTAAACCCTATTTAATTTTCCATTATTCATTATTTTTAAAGTCTTAGAACCTTTGAACCAAATTATCTAATAAATTTGATTCTTCTTCTTTTTCAAATTCTTCACTGCTTTCTTCACAGTATAATTTTTTTATTTATTGGATTAGAAAATCTTATTCGATTTTGAAGTTTGAAAAACATCTTGTTTAGGCTAATTTTTCTAATAAATAAAATTCTAAGCAATCAAGAAAATCAAAGATGTTTATCTTAATTTGAGTCGCCACTTGATCTTTTTCCCTATTAAATAACTTGATTTCCAAACTTTCCATATATGAATGAAAATTTTCATCTTTTTTCTATTCTAAATTAACATATGAAAATTGTAATTACTCTAACTTTTTAATAAATTCTTTAATCCCATCTTAAAATTTGTCTTAGAATTCAGTTTAAATTGTTTTTTCATACTTTTCAATTTAACAAAATGTATTAGAAAAAAAAGTAACTTCTTCAAGTAAATTGCTTAATAGCACCATCTCTTCTTTCATTATTAGTTATTTTATCTTTACTACCTTTGTTATGAATGATAGGTAAACTCTATAGCTTTCATTGCTCGAAAAATTAAATTTCTAGCCATTTTAAGTGGTATCAACAACATTTTCACTTTTTCCTGCCTCTAAATGAATCTATTAAATTAATTCAATTTAAAAGCATTTATCATTGTCTATCACATCAACTCTCTCATGTCTTATTGGAGATATCTAAACTTACTATTCTTCATGATTTATTTGTTATTAGCTTATTAGAGTTTGTAATTGGTTTAGCTCTAAATTTATTAACTTTAAAAAAATGGTCTTGTTTGGGCATTCAAATTTTTCCAATGTTTGAATCACCGTTTCTGTTTATTGTTTTAATTTGTTCCAATTTTCAATCTATAAAAATTTTCTAAAATCTTCAATTTCTTTTAATTGAGACAAAAACATTTCATATTTTTCTTTTTCCAATTTTATTTCTAATGAATTTAGTTTTTTTTTTTCCATCTTTTCTTTAGATTTATCAACTTCTAAATCTTAAAAAATTTTCTAAATTTTCTACAATGAAAAAGATTATTTGGTGAATTAATCTCCAAATTCCTTCTCAAACATCTCTAAATCATTTCCTACTTATTCAAACTGTTTTTCATTTAAACTTTATTTAAATAGGAGGGATTTAATTATACCTTTTTACTTCGATAACCTAAATTCAAAGTCATCTCCTGTGATTTCAATATTTTGTAATTCAGTGTAAATTAATCTATCAAAATTTGTCCTTTTTGTCATAATTCTTTCTGGAAACTCTTCAATTATATTGAATAGAAACCGATTAAGATTTATAATTTCAGACAATTTTCTTAATTCCTCTAATTTTGCTTTTTCTAATAAAAATGAAAAAGACTTCTTTGAAGCAACCAAATTTAATTTTAGCTTTAAATTGCTTTACCTTAATTTTTCTAGAAATTTTAGCAACTGCAAATCAGAAAGAGCTTATTTAACTTTTTTCAGATCAACCCTTGACGGGACTGTCTCAATTTTAGACATAATGATCATAATTCCTTGAAGGTATTTATAATATTCTGAAAAATGGTTTTAAAATTCATAATACTTGTTTTCATAATTTAAATTTAGATTATTGACTAAGATCTAAAAATATTGCAATAAGTCATTTTGAATATAAGATAATTCTAATTTTTAAATTTCTTTCTAATAATTTTCAATCAAATTTTCAACTTCTCTCCTAATTTTTTTTTTACTATTTTGTAGGTTTGATGTTAACTGCAGACTTGAAAATTTATCTTCTTTAAAATCAATGTTATTTAACTCATCGAAAATTAATTTTCTCCACTCCTCAATATCATTGTTGGCAATTACTATCTTTTGATGTTGTGTTTGACTTCCTTAATCTTAATTTTAATCTTAATCTAAAATGATATATAATTATAATATTTGTTATAGTCTCAACAGTTTATTAAATTTTTCAAAATTCTTAACTTCCTCTCCATTTTTCTATTTGCTTTAATTTAGTCTCATAATTTTAAGAAGCACCTATGTGTTTTAAAGGTAGATGTCTAAATTTTGAATAATTTTTTGTATTTATTGTGAAAGAATTTTTAATTTTAAATTTTCATCATATTACTTATCTTATGTAAAGTTTCTACAAAGTTTAATTGCTTCTTCCAATTTCTCAGTATTTATTTGAATTAAAATTAGTAACTTATTAGAAACATAAAAACCTAAAAACTTTTTTATATTGTTAATCGCCACTATATTTACATTTTATTCAAGTTCTTATCCTTGAATTTCTAATTTGCTTTTTAAATAGGATCCAAATGTAAAAGAGATATTTTGATGTTTTTCATTTATGAGAAAATCTTTAAGTAATAAAAAAACATCCCATTCTTTGAAACAGGTTTTTAATATCGTTCTATCAATTTAACTTAATTATTTATCTTAAAATTAATTGAGTAGGATAAGGGCTTAGTCATTACAATGATTCATCTGAATTAGTAATCCTTTTCTTTGATATTCCTTCCAAATTTGATCTGACTTTACTCCAATATTTTCTGTGTTTATCAACTGACTTAATTTGAGTTTTGTTAATAGAGGATTATATTATAAGATATTCCCGATCATTTAAACCCAAAGATAATGATATTTCCAATCATTTGAATTTTTCACAATTTTATCATATATTTCCTCAACTTGTGAAATTATTTCTTCTAGAGTTTACAATTTTGTCATTCTTAAAATAACTTATTATCTCCCATTACAACATGTCTATTTAGAAATAAACTTCATATTATTTTTTATTATTGTTTATAACATACAATTTGTAAAGGTGACAAGCACCTTGAAATAATGATTGAAGCAGTTCTTCGTTTGGCTTCATTTAAGATATTGAACTAATAATACCACTTAAGCATCCTTTTAAGATTTCTTCCCTTTCATTACTATTATTAGGTGCAATCTAAAAAGAAGTTTTTATTAAGAAAAGATAGAGTTCCATTTAATTTTGAATCAAATCATTTTTCTCTATTTCCATATGTTGTCTTATTTCATCAGAGAGGTCCAAAATATTCTTTTATAAATCACATTTCATAAATCTTTCCTCATTTATTACATGGAAGCTAAATATGACTTTAGATAGAGATGCTGTTGTCTATAAGATAGATAAACACTTAAATGAATCTGTTCGAATGTAGGTCAAACAGCTATTCAATAACTTTTGGATTCCCCCAAAAATTAAATCGTATGATTTCACTACACTTTAGGCATTCTTATTAAGACTGTAAATATTTTCTTCTTAAAATTTAAACCATTATAAAGCTATCATTATTTCTTAAGATTCTGATTAATCAGCAGCAACAACAGCCTTCTAGCAAATTTACTCAACATAAAAATTGAACTTCTTAAAGAAATTCTGGAGGTTTTGATTATTCAACATTGAGATTCCTGAATTCGTGTAGTTTGCTTTCCAAGATCCACAACCACCTCCTCGCAAGATGGATTCTGTTTAAGTCATTTGAATTAACATATTATCAATTTAAATAATAATTCCACCTGGTTACAAAATATTTAAAAATTTCTTATTTTAATTGGATAATTAATAAATTTCTTATTATTCACACTCCTTTTTGAATTATTTGTGACTAATGATTTTATAACAGTTATTAAATTAAGATTTCAGACAATTAATTACCTTCAGCAAGGAAAATACTCTATTAAATATAAATTACATATACAATGAACAGATTTGAAGAAGTTTTTTAAAATTATGATTAAGAAATTCTGAATATTATTATTGCAAAGGTATAATAGATAGATATTTTAAACAATTAGATGAAATCCAAGGATGAAAGTTAAACATCAAAGCAAAGGAACAATTATTTGGTAAGGATAATAAAGAAAAAAAACTATGTGATTAAAATATGAAATTATGAGATGCTAAAATGGCAATTTATGCAGTAGAAAAGGAAGCTAATAACATTTAAATTAATTTTTGCAGAAACACAGATAAGTTATTAAGCAATATTCAAAAATAATATACGTATATATATTTTTTAATTTTAGCCTTTAGATGCATTAAGTATTCATATGCTTTAATTAAAAATATTATCTTTTATTATCCTTTTTATATGAATGTATCATAATTCAAAAATAATCAAATGTGAAATATTGGTTTAGGATAAATAAGTGAATGTATTTTTTTTTATATCATTAAAGAATAATTAAATAATCTTAGAATGACTCTCTTATAAATATGTGTATATTGATATACCAAATTTTTTTGAATATTTGGTATGAATAACTTGAAATGATTTGAAAGACAATAAATTTGTAAACTAACAAATGGTTTTATAATATATTTTTTTTAATTGCATCAATAAATAGCCTAAACCATAATATCATCCAAGTTTTTCAAGAATTTTATTTATGAGTTATATCTATAAGGTTCATGTTTAGATGATTTTTTCAATGACCAAAGATTAAAAAGGACTAAAATTTATTAATAAAAAAATAAAAATGATAAAATTAGGACATATGTTGGTACAAGAGCAAGCTAGATTAAGATCGGAAATGCAAGTTGCATCTAAATAAAAGAAATTTCGAAATGCTACAGCATCTACATTGTAATAAGCACACTAACAACAAGCTACCCAAATATATCGAAAACTTCCGCATTGTTATAAGCAAGTCCAACCAACTCTACAAATTTTATCAGTTATAATTGTTCACCAACATAATCACCGAAATATTATTCATTTTCTCCTGATCCAGATTAAATAACTGGTCTGAAGAAAAATAATGTATAGATATCTTACAAAAACAAACTTGAAACTGTTTAATTGGCGCCTAATAAGCCACCTTTGAAAAGAGGAAATAAAGTTACGAATTTGAGAAATATTAATACAAATAATACAAGTTAGCCTCATTCTGTTAAGAACGAGGAACCAAAAGAAAAACTATTAGAGTAAACTCACTTTTTATGTGCAATAATGTAACAATAGCATAGTACCACCGGTAAAATTGTTGCCAATTTTTTAAATGGAAATCTAGAAAAGAATAGCTATGAATCCATAATTCAGATGGAGAAATCTGCATAAGCTTTATAATAATCTGCGAAAGAAATGTCAAAAGCATTGTATGCCTCTGATGACGAAGGAGAGTTTGAGAACCTATAAAATAAATTCATTGATCAAATCAGATTTTCCAAATACAGAAAACCAACTCAAGAGAAGAATATTATATTTAAAAGAAATTATGGTTAAAAACACGAGATGATGATAGACTAAGTGGCCTAATAGAGATAAAAAACTGAAGAGAATTAAGATTTTGATGTTTTCATTCCAAAGTCTTAGATGGATTAATTTTTTAAGTATAATTATGTTAATCATTTAGAATAATTTAGGATAAAATTGATGGTAGAATGAAAGAATAGACTGAATAATTGATAAAAGAGGAATAAAAACTAGTAAATGGAATGATAACAAATGTTAAGAAATTTCGTGAGGATATAAGGGAAGTGAAATATACAATGAATCATATAAGAAAGAATAAAAAAGCGTTATAATCACAACAATAATACCCTTAATCTACCTTAAGAACCTTAAGAACTATGAAATCGTAATCCTCTGCTAGATTACAAAGTGACTAGGCTACTAAACTAAATGAAGATGCTAAAGCTGATTTAAAACTGAGAGTGATGAAGGCATTAAGGAATTTCATGGATAAATTGAAAAGATTTAACATTACGTTAGAGGATGTAGTAAATAATTAAGTGTTTCCAACTTAAGCATACGAAAGACCAAACAGTGTTGAATTCTTTAGACAAGTTAAAGCTGATAATATAAGGGAGATTGAAAACATTTTACGTGATTGTAGATTTCACGTTTATGATAGGGATAATTAATAAAAAACTGCTTTGCATCATGCTGTTAGTATTAATTCTATTGAAGCGATAAAATTATTGGTGGAAAATGGTGCTGATTTGGATGCAAGAGACATGAGTAATATAATAAATATTTTAGTGGGAAGAACTCCTTTGCATTTAGCAGCAAAAAACAACAATTGTGATACTGTTAGGGTATTATTAGTCTATCAGGCTAATCCTTCTATTAAGACAGTTGCAGGTAAAACTGCTTAAGATCTCACTGAAATGCCTGTTATTAAAGCTCTTGTTAAAAATGCCAAAAAAGTAAGAGTAATTTATAAAGTAGTTGCATTTTATGATGAATTTACAACCAAATAACAAGAAAAAAGATTTTTGGGTAGAAAAAGCTGTTGTCTATTTCCAGGAGGATGATCCAGAAAAGATTTTAAAATTACAACTCTATAAAAATCAAGCAAAGTTATTTTTATAATGATTTTTATGATCCTAATTTTAATTTTACTATTAATTTAAATAAAATGGAAGAAATAAATACTTAAAAATAAGACGATTCTCCTGCTCCCTCTGGAAGTTTTATTGTTAATGTTGAAAAGATTTAAAGGGATTCAGTTACAGAAGATAAAATATAGCCTGAAGAGGACTTTGAATTGTAAGCACTATTTAATAAACTTAATTCAACTATTGATGAAGCCCCATTTCATGAAACAAAATGCCAAAAATAGAAGTAAGATTTATCATACAAAGCTGAGTTCATAATGACTCATTTTATAAAGTTCTATATTTATTAGCTGGTAAGATCTAAATTTTTAAAGTTAGATGTTTTACATTTTTGGACCATTTGTTTATCTATTCCTTCTAAATAAACCAGCTTTAATGTTTAACTTAGGATTTTGGTCCTTTAGATAAGATGTAGTTTTTTAGTATATTTAATGGGTAGGACACATATTTTGCCTTTTAATGTATTTTTATTTCAAATCTCTTTCCTCATTAGAAATAGGTCTTTTATGGTTTTCATTATTGACTAGGTCTATTATAGTTGCTGCTAAATTCTCCACTCTTAATGAAGAGAGAGTTGAACTGTATGAAAGTACTCGTTTAAGTAAATAAATTATATATTTTGATGTTGTTTTATTTGATTGGGCAATATAATCCAAAAAAATCAAAAATTTAGAAATAGCAAAAGCAGCCAAAAGACATGATTTTGATACATAGTTTTTCTGCTTTAATTTTTTAGTTGAACCATTAAAAGAAACTCAATATGCATTATTGGATGATAAAGAAACTTAATTAAATCTTCCTCATGAGGGTGCTTATGGTGGAATAAATTTGATATCCTATTTTATCGATTCGTATTAATCGCTAAATACAAGAAAAAATCAACTTACTGTGGCTCTCCTAATCAGCTTTATTGTTGTAATCACTCCAAAAGTCTTAGCATATGAGAGATATCTGTAAAATCCAGTCGAAATATTCTTAAATATTGTTTGTGGAGTATTTTAGATTTTATAATTTAATTGCATATTCTTATACTTACTGATTTCACTTGAAGATATGAAAAGAAAAATATTTTTATTAGATTAGGTGTATTATTTAATCAGTACTAAGAGAGTACGTTGTAATGAATTTAAATTAACACCAACCATTGATATAAATTGTCCAAGAACAATAGAGGCCTGGAGTATGTTAAGATCTATAGCCTTTGATTATGGAGCCTCTTACCACATAAGGAACTAAATCTATCATACAATATTAATTTTATGTTGTGTCGCAAGTATTATTTTTTCTTTTTAAATTATATTGGACTATTTCTAACTGGATTATTACTATTTGATTACGTTAGGGATTATCTTTTTAATATTTTTGTTTTTCATCTCCTTATATTTATTAAGTGCAGCTAAAATTAACTAATTTTTTGAGGACTTCAAAACACAAATCGAAAATTTAAAGTTCATTTGCCAAGATGTCAAAAGAATGAGGAAGCAATATTTTGAAGAAAATAATTCAGAGCCTTAAAATTTTGTTCATAAATCTTTTGTTAATCATCTTAAAGCTTAACATGATAATGACAACTTAATTATCTATTAAAGAATAGACAATTTAATTGATTCTTTAGATAATGCTTAAAGACATATTGAATATGATAGCAGAAATTACCCTTTGAAACTCTACGGAATTAGGATAACCTACGAAATTCTCTAAAATTTAGTTGTTGGATTATTTACGTTGATTAGTTTTGTAGTTCAACAAAGATTTTCATCTTGATTATATTTTATAAATAAATAATACAATTAATTTAATTTCAAATTTAGCAAATGAAGGAGGCATCCAATATTAATGACGAAAAAAGGCCTTTGGCTTCTATTCCATTGTAAACTTTCCTGTATTTTGATTATATTTTTACAGTATTCATATCAGAGTTATAGTTAGTATATCTATTTCATAATAGAAATAATTGTCTTTATTTACAAGGGTTATGGATTATTTTACCCTCCAAATAAAATAGGAATTGAAATATTCTTACAATTTTTATTGGCATTTTGTTAATTCCCTCGATTGATATTAGGATCGATTGGCAATAAAACTGAATCTCCATCATAAATTTTATGGTACCAAAAAATCACTATTCTAGGTTTGTTTTACTTATTTTCCCATGCATATTCTTCTATATATTTTTCATAGTCTTGTAAACTTATATTGTTATTTTGGAGATAATAATAAATGTGGTTGCTTTGATATTTATAGTCTTTGAATTGTTATTTAGTTTATCAGCATTTTTAACTTTTAAAAACTATGAGAAGTAACAATGAGTTGGAAATTATTGATACATATTTTATGTAATTAATTAGCAATAAAAAAATAACATTATAAATTTAATATTATAAATTGAGGACAATGGAAGAATAATTAATGATAATGAATCATTTAGTAGCTATGGATGCTAAGTCAATGAAGGCTAATTCAAATACATAAGAAATTAATAGCTGGATTAGAGTATATAGTAAAACACATTTAGTCACATCCTATGATTAAGATGGCTCATTGATTTGTAATTAAACAGTACCTTAATAAGTTTCTGCAAGACTGAATCATCAATATCGGTTAATCTTATTGAATAGAAGGACTGATTCTGCTTAATTATTATAGAGAACTGAAAAAGCGATTCATTATTGAATTTTTAATGCACTCTAAGTTCGTTATTAAAATAAACACAATTTTTATTTAAACCAGAAAGATTTAATTGGTTTATGCTTTGTATGTTGGATAAGATAGGGCAATCAAAATTATAGACACTTCTATTTTTCATCCCTGAAACAATACAAAAATTAATTCTACCATACAAAAACAACATATTCTTTTTTTTATAAATGTGCACGACTAAATATCAATTTAATGCTGAGTGATTACCCATTAAGAAAATTAAAGTAAACCTTAAAGCTTTTAGTAATAATTAACAATCTGAAATTTCAACATAATATTGTTTTTGATGAAAACATCAGCCCAAACTATTAATAAGACAATTAATTCAAAATAGAAAAAATAATTATATTAGCAGCAATAATAATTCACAAAAAAACATACATATTGTATGCAAAAATAAACCTTCATCATCAACTAATTGTAACAAGGATGATATATATAAACAAAATTATTCAATTTAGAATGCAAAAAAAATTAAGAAATAGTGATAGATATATATAATTCACTAAATATAATCAAAGTCACAATTTTAGAAATCACTATTTTAGTAAAATGAAGAGTTGGAAATTTAATTACTTTTTATATCAAGTAAAAGTTCTTTTAATCATAATAAGAAATGGAAGAATAAAAATAAATCAAATTCTAAAACAGTAATTATAATATATTTTTTAATCTCAAAAGATTTTGATAGAAAATAAGAATAATGAATTAATTCTACAAAAACAACAAATTAGAAATTAGGGTTTCACATAAAGTAATTATCAAATTAGGGTTTGAAAGCAAAATATTGAGGAGTATGCTAATTTTTTAGAAATTAAGAGAATAAAACGGTTTGATTAAATTTATAAAACTGTGGTTTTAGTTATCAAAATTTGATTTCAGGTGTGAATTTAGAGTGATTGAAGAATTAATCTTAAATTTAAATCTGTGAACTTGATTTTGATTCCGAAAATAAATGATTGTTCAATTTATAAATTAATTTAAGATATAGATTAAATAATTATTATATGATTCTCATCACAACTTTAACTATTTTTAAGATTTTTTTATTTTGGATTTGAGATCCTAAATTTGATTATATTGCCAGAAGATGTTTGGAGGCGTCACTAAAACAAGATATAAAAATTGTAAATGCATTGGTTATTTAAAATCAAATAATGATTTATTTAATTAAGATTAGTAATCTCTGAAGAGATTTATTAGAAAGTTTTAACGAATATAGCCACATCAAGTGAGTTGGAAAGAATTTTCATTAATGATTTTAGAGCCAAATTGATAATAATTCGAAAATTGCATGCTCATAAATCTTAATGCAATGATGATCCATTGATTTAATTATTTTTGGTTAATTCATCAAAATCCTCTCATCAGATTTAGATGATTGAGGCATTATGTAATGGAATATAAAGTATTAGTAATTTAATAAAAGCAATAAAGAATTAAATTTGATAATTACTGCAAGATTCATTTTCATAAAAGAAAAATAGCCTTTTTGGTATTAGTCTTCAAAATTTAATAAATTCTTTCTTTAATCTAATTTATAACATTATTTCATGATCTTGAAGGTATTTATTGAAAATATCATTATTCTAATTGTGATTTTTAGGAGGATCATATAGAAAGGTTTAGTATTTTACATAGTTAACACTAATTCGATAAATACCACTACAAGATTCTCTTATTGGTTCAATTTTTTTCAAATTATAATATTTTATAAAAAAACTCATGGATTTGGATCACTATAACTACCTTCTAAAGAGAGATATAAAATTGGATATAAGTATAACTGAGCAAATGCTTCAAATGCTTGAGATGCTTATACATTGGATCTTTTAGGTTTTATATTTATCTTGATATTAGGTTGGCGAGTAAAATAAATTGGAAATCAAAACAATTGAATTAGCTGCCATTCTAAGCAAATTATTTGTTTCAAAAAACCAAATCCATTCTGAAAGAGCAGATTTGCTAGGCATAGTTTCGTTAATGATAGCAGTAAAGGTTATTAATGATATATATTTCTTTAGTTCAATGAATGCCAAACCAAAATATAGATTAATGTTCAAGACTGTGTCGACTAATGTCAATCTAAATATAGTTCTGGAGAAATAACAGATATGGAAATAAGTATTCTATCTCTTATTGAGTATGATGCAAATATTACTACAATAACTGATTATTTTGATGGTGAAGATGTATAAACTGACTTAGTATTGTTTGTAACTCTTGATTCTGAATTTCTATACTTTCAAAAATATGAATTGTTTGAGGCAATTAGAAATTTTTACTCATAAGATACATCAAACTTGTCTCAAAATACAAAAAATGTATTTAAATCAAATAGTATTAGATAATCAGCAAAATTAGTACTAAAATTTAACATTTGACTACAAAAGATGAAAAAAAGACTCCAAAAATAAAAAAGAAAATGATTAAAAAATAGGGATTTAAAAGATCAATAATATGCAGCTCACAAAGCATTACACTATGAAATAATTTGATTTCAATTCTATTTTATGATTATAACCACTGTTTAAATAGTGGATATTTAAATATCTTTTATCTATATCCTAAATCCAATCCTAATCATAGTTAATTTCTACATCCTGATTAATTATTTTAAATTTTTGGAGGGAAACCTAGGAATTTTGTGATATTTGAATTTGAATTATTATTCATAATAAATAAAATTCATTTCGATTTATAATATACCCATATTTTTATTATTATACATCTTCATCTAAATTAAATTGAAATGGTTAAGCGTCTTAAAGGTATCAAAATGTGTAAACACTCTCAATGAAAGCTTTCTCTCAAAGCATATTCATCAACGAACCCTTTAAAAACAATATATTATTATGAAATATATACTTGAAAATGATGAAGAATTTTTGAATTAAAATCTTTTATTTTTAATTAAAATATGGTTGTCAAGTCACTTGCTCATAAAAGAATAGTTCACAAGAGAACAAAGAGATTTGTTAGATTTGAATCAGAAGACTATCCCCACAAATTAAGACCAAGCTGGAGAAGACCAAGAGGTATTGATAACAGAGTCAGAAGAAGATTCAGAGGAAATAGACCTATGCCAAAAGCTGGTTATAGAGGTGATAAAAAGACAAGGTATTGTGAAATCAAATGACCTTTTAGATACTTGGATTAAACTGGTTTCAGAAAATTGTTAATCACCAATGAAAAAGATCTTGAGTTATTGCTCACAAATAATAGAAGTTTTGCAGGTGAATTAGCACACAATCTTTCAGCTAGAAAAAGAGCTACTCTTGTTAGAAGAGCAGCTGAACTTAATGTTAGATTAACAAATGGAAAAGGTAAAATTAGAGCAGAAGAGAAAAAGGAATGATTAATTTCTGTTGTACAATATAAATACATATATGCATTTTCTATTCAGGCGTCATTACAATCATAATCAATAAATTTACGAGCATTTATTTGCTTTATAAATACTTAATCATGAATGAATTGATTTAGTAACATTTTTGTTTTTATTATATAATCCTATAGATTTACATGAAAAAAGAATTTGAACATATAGATTTATTCTTTCATTTTAACTGATATTTGGTTTTTGAGCAATCACCTTAAAATTTATAATTTATATTGATTTAATATAATTCGGTTCCATAAATGGATAAATATGATTGATTTTTTAAATCTATCTTACTTTCCTCAAGAAAGCATAAAAAGGATTTGGAGTTTAGAAGGTATTTTCTCGCAAATTTATAATATTCTCATAAATTGGTTAAGCAGTTTCATCTTCTTCTGAGCTCCTCCATATTTTGCCTTAATCTTCAGCTATATTTTAATTTATTCAATCAGGGTAAGTCTTTATTTATGAATTAAGTAGATTGAACATGATATTCTAGAATTATTTCAATATTCTATTATTTTCAGAATTATTACTATTAGAAATACTTCTCATAATAAATTAAGACCTAAATTTCATTTTATCTAAAAAAATATTTGATAAAATTATTTAGTAGTAAATTATAAAATAGAATTAATTGATAGTAATGGTAAATAGAAAGAAACAGAGTAAACTATAATTACTATATCATGTAATTTATCTACTTTAATTTGCATCGAATAAATTGGTATATATAATTTATTCAATTACAAATTAATATTTTAGTTGTCAAAATTTTATACATTAATTGAATTATAAAACTGAAAAACAATCTTGCAAATGTGAATTAAATAGGTCCGAATTCTTTTGTCTTAATTCATTTCATGTTTACAAATATGTATTGTTAACTATCTAATCAAATAAATTTCCATCAAACTCGAATATAATATTAGTAAAGCATCTTCATAGTAATCATAAGACTTTTTTTAAGTTTTCTAAGTTGTTAAGCCTAATTATTTTTAAGTTCTTAATTTTAATAAATATGAACACTTTTTTATCTGTATTGCTCTTACATAGTTTATTTGCTATGCCTGCATTATCATGTAATCAATCCTGTTTTTGCAAAAAATATAAAACCTTAAAGCTTCGTTCTACTTTTAGAGGATAATATAAAAATGTATTATAAGAATAAAAAGGAGCATTAATCTCTAATAAAAATTAAATTGGGTTTGCAGGTAATTAATTTAACCGAAGCCCTTTAAGATCTGAATTATATGATGTAAATACAGGAAAGGGATACACTACTTCAATTATTGGGAAATTTGTGATAATTGATTTACCATAAATATACGAGATTAATACAATAAAATTTTGGGTCTATGATAGAGATGTTACTTTAAGAACATTTGATTTAAAGGTCTATGTTTAGAACTCTCAAAGTCTAGTACAATTAGTTTATGAAGACACAGTTGCTACTAGCATTAAAAAAATAAAGTTTTCTGACACTTTTGTGAAATAAATACTTATTTATGATAACAATGGCAGTTCAGTGAATTAATATTTGCATATCCTTAATTTATAAGCCTATTTTGAATTTTGAAGTAATTAATTTTCTAACTTTATTGAAAGAGTTTGATTGAATTATTGAAAAAAACTATATAATTTATTTGATTTGTTTAAAAATAGACTACAATGAGATATCAAATAAGATTGGAATCCTTAAAAAGTTATTTTGGATAATAGTGATAAATATCATAATATTATTATAATATAAAATAATCATAATTCTTCTTGTTATTGATCATCCTATTTTTCTTAAGCTTTTGGGGAATCTAGTACATTAGGGATCTCATTTTAATTGTTCTGTTAATTTTAATTTCCTTCTTCTTGATGAAAAGATTATTGATTATTCTAATCATCTTATCTAGAGTCAGAGTCCTTTTTATCTTGATTTTAGTTATCATTTTAATCACCATTATCGTCTTTATTTGTATCATTCTATAGATTTGGCTCATTAATCTCATTTATCTATTCAATTGATATCTTAGAAGATTAATCCTTATCAGACTCATCAATATGTGGTCTATCTTAATGTTGTTAGCCTCCCTCCTCGTCAGTATTAAAATTTGAAAGATCCTTATTTTAATCTCTAATAATAATTATTTGTTAATTACTCTTTTTATTTTGGTTGAAGATACTTTTCTGCAAATTCTTTAGCAGTCATAGTTAAAGCTGATTCTAATTCTTCAAATGCTGTTTTTTACATTTACTAAGTGTTTTATAATTTTTACAGTAAATCCATTTCATATGTTTCTATTTGTTCAATCTCTAAAATAATTGCTTATAAATTACCCTTCTATTTTCCATCTTTTAGCTTTTGTTCAAATTCTAATTTCTTTCCTAATTATTCCCTTATAGCTTCTCTTTTTTCCAACACAATTCTTTCCTTCACTCTATTCAGATCTCTTGTTTCTCTTATTATCTAATTTTTTTGTTTAAGAGTTGTTAAGGATTATTTTTGAGAACTCATTTTCCTAACTTCATTATTTTTGGTTTGTTATTTGATTATAAATGCTTTTTATACTTTATCACTTCTATGCTTTTCAATTAATAATTTATGTTCTCTTTCTTGCTATTTTCGAATTTATTGTTATTGCTCCTACTTCTTCTACAACTGCTCTTTTTCTTCTTCTCTCTAAAATTATCATTTAAGTAGATTTACTTTTTTCAGTTTTTCTTCATTCTTTTTTTTAAGATAGTAAATTTCCAATGCCTTTTTACGAGTCTCCTCTATTTTTTTTAAAGTTCTGATCTCCTCTTGTTTCAACAATGCCACTCTATTATCGAGCAATTGCTTATGGGCTTCAATAGTTTTTCTTTCTTTCTTAGCAGTGTTGTATTATTTAATTATATCCTTATCCTCATCAAGTTCATTGTCATTTGTGAATAGATCATCTATATATGCTTACTATTTTGGAATGATATCGTACTTTTTACACGCTTTTCTGCTAAGAATGAATATCTGTCATTTATTATAAATAAATAATTATTAAATACAATATAACTGAAAACACAATATTGTTCAATATTTATTCCAATCATATACTTATAAACATTGATAAAATACTAAAATTATAAAGAATCATTTAAGACAAACTATTTAAAAGGATTGATTCCTGTGGATAAGCATTTTATGGATTTAAACAAAAATAGAGCCATTGCAGAACCTATTTAATGAGAAGTAGACGACTGAATTTACATAATATGGAACCAAACTTTGAAAATGGAATCAGATTTGTATTTGAATGAATCAATATATTTTATACATTTTGCATTTGCAAACTTTCCCCTTCTTATGCCATCCAGTTCCATTGCATTTTAAGCAAATTCCCATTGCCCACAAACAATCTTTGCATTACTTGGTCCTACCTTTCTTCATGTAGTATCCAGTTCCTCGGCATCTCATGTTTAAATAAAAAAATACAAATAACAACTGGGTCTTATTTTTATTTGAACATTTCCTCCGGCATAAAATTATTGTCCCTAAGGAACAACTATTGCTGTTGCAGGATATTGACCTGGATACCTAATTGAATGATCAAATTAATTTACGATTAAGGTGGGTAAGGTTATGCATAATTAGTAGGTGGTACATATCCAGGTTAAGGGGGAGGATAACCAGGGGTAGGAGGATATCCAGGAGCAGGAGGATATCCTGGTTATGGATACCCACCAACTGGTGGAGGATATCCAGGAGTAGGTGGATAAGGATAACCAGTTGGAGGTGGTTAATAACCTGGTTATGGATATGGAGGTTATCCATAAGCAGGAGGAGGAGGAGGAGGATACTATGCAGGAGGGTAGCCATAAGGTGGAGGAGGAGGTGGTTACATTAATAATAATAATGAATGTAATGTATAATTATGAGTTATATTAAAACAAGTAAGTAATTTATTCCATATTTAATATCTCAAGCGTAGAAATCTATATTTATTATCCAAATATTAATTTTTAACGTAAATGTAATCTTTTTTTTATTGAATAGTTTGATTATGCCCTAATCTCTTAGAATATCAATTTATGCCATAAATTTAAAAAACCTAAAATTTATTGTCTTAAATCAAAGCTAAATCTTCTCTCTGTTATATTTATATAGATATTCTACTAGCCTTTTCTAACGATTAATAATGAATTATCATTAATAAATAAGTATAATTTTTATAGGATTAGCTATTCTTGATACTTAAATTTGATATTTCTGACCAAGCCGTTTAAGCTGAATTGGTCCATCACCTACTGAGCCATCGAATTAAAAGGCCAACCAAGTCATGTCAATTTTATCTCTAAATGAACTCAGCATTAAATAATATAAGATATAAATTGATTTGATGGATAATCTTATTCATATACATATATTGTTACAACAAGATTTGATTCTATCCAATCTTAAATATTTTCAGTTCAGAATTGAGATTTTTTTCTAATTTTTTATTTCTTATAAATGTTTATGAAATTTTGAGAAATACTTTATTTAATTTAACAGATTAAATTTACAGAAATTCAAAAATGGAAAATAAAGACAATTTGCTGTACTACTTTCTCACCCAATGCTTGTGTTCTCTCCATGAATCTTTATAAAAATTAATTAAGTAAAAGTTTGTATTTATTCGATGGTCAAAAACAAATAAAGGTGTCTCATTTGAATTAACCATTCTAAAGTAACCTTCATCGAAGGTTTTTTCACTTCTTTCGCCATTCTTGCATGGATATTAGTTTTTGGAGACCATTCAGTTAAGTCAAAATGAGCACAATCATTTTTATAACCTTACTTCTTAACTAATAAAGTATAAACTTATTTTTAAGCTACTCTATAATAATTTAGTTTTCCATTAATATCGAATGTATCCGATAAAATGGAGATTCTACTGGATCCATAATCTGACAGGTTGTATATTCAACCTTCCATTATATAATTATCCATCAGCCTCAGCAATAGTCGACAAATCTTCACTATTCTAAACATTAGCATTTTTATCACCTTCCGTTTCATAAACTATTAAATAATAGCAAAATCAGTTGTTTAAGGTTCATCAGAACAAAATTATAAACATGATCCTATAGAATAACTTACAGAAGCCAGGGATCTCTCTACAATAACAGCCTCTTGCTCTGGTTTATTAGCTTTAGGAAGTGCTTTTATTAATTTAATCATGAGTGGTTAAAATTTTAAAATCGTTTAAATTAATTTCATTATCTATTAGAAAAGCCCCATTCAATTCTAAAATATCTAGTAGATTCTAAAATAAAGAATACTTTACCTAGGTTTTTTAAAATCGTCTTTAGTTAACATTAAATTAGTTGCTAATTAACAGATATCCGTATTCGACATTTGAGATCCAACCGATTTCTAGGGTTTGAAGTACTTATACGTTGGAGGATCAAGAACATTCAATTATTTTCAATAGCAAAGGTTAACTACATTAAATTGATAAATAATTACGAATAGAATTATCTATGCCAATTATTCCATAGAATAATCCAAGAAATAATAACATAGAATATTTTATTCTTTGTTGCCTGAATCGAATCTGGGTAATGTAGCAATATTTTATTTATCTCAATACTTCTAGTTTAAATAATTATTCAACCAATCTGTAATTATTCGCAAGGTAATTGCACTTATACTTTTATAACATATGATGTATATATTAGGGATTGCCAAATTCATCGAACTAGAGAGTTTAAACAAACTGTAAGGTTACGATTACAATTGAAATAAGAATAATTTGAATATGATATGTAGTATTTTTACATCAATAATTACTAAAATAAGAACTCAAAATTGTTATTTTTGAATAATACTAAAAAGGCCAAGATTGATGATAAAACCAACAGTGCAATCAAAACAGAACCAGCGTATTTAATTATGGATAATTTCTTCATAAACTTAGAATTGGATTCTGTTTTATTTTGATCCATTAAATTAAAACAATTATAAATAAGTAGAAATTTTCTTTGTTGTGATAATTTTATTAAATAACTGATGTTTAACAATTTTTTTGATTAGTAAATTATTTAATTTGAATAACTTTAGCATTAAACAAGTCTTCAAATTAAATTCTAATAGGTGTTCCATAGATTTTCATAAAAAGATTATTCTAAATTCGATGAATACTACATTTTAATTGCTAAGTTAAGGATAAAAATATGACCAGGCAATCAAAATTTTAATAGACTATTTTGGTTTTATTAATGTATTCCCATATTATGAAGGAAGAAATCTAAAGATTACTTTTATTTATTTCAAAGAAAAAAATTTAAAACTTATTTGTATTTTATATTAAACATATTATCAATTGAACTATTTAATTGATGATATAGTATATTAGTCAGCCATAATTTCTTTAGGAATTAAACTCAAACCTAATTTTATATATATGAACCTTATACTATGTAAATTTATTAGCCAAACGAAAAAAAAGATAAAAATTATCAAAATAACTGATCCAATCAAACCAAAAAATATGATAATTGTTATTTTATTCTAGTTCATTAACTCTTCATTATTTGATAATATAATATTCAAAACCTTTTCTGTACTTTATGTTGTTGAACTAAAATGCTCTACCAGAATATTGTTAAATTCTTATGTTAAGTAAAATTTATTGAGCTAACTGAAATCTGTGATATAGTTGATAGTCTCAATTTCATTATCGTAATTAGTTTTCATAAAATTGCTAACGCTACTAGTTATCCCAGCGAGCCCATTTTTTAAATAATCTCGATTATTATCTTATAAATAGAATTAAGAATATTTCTCATTGAAATTATTTTCTCCCAATTATTCAAATGAACAAAATGGGATTTCCTGATTCATTATTTTACAGATATCTTTTTCATATAAACCTAACAATGTTTCTTTTTTAGAATCATCAATATCTTAAGAATATAAAATGCCTTCATAAATTTATGTTAAATTTTCGTCGTAAACTTCATACACGTCAATAAACATATGGAACAATTATTTTAATGGGTCTCGATATGAATTCATTTAAGATTGGGTATAAATGTTGTTTTAAACAATTCCAGGATAAACTTATGGTTAGGTTTTAATTACTAATGCACTAGTTATTAGAGTATCGAAATACGATGAAAATCTGATAAAGTTAATTGCTAATTCTTATTATGGTTATAAATTTTTCATTAAAAAATTATAAAAGAAATAACCTCCTATTAAAAAGCAAAACAGTAGCAAAAAAGGAGAGAATATCCACTTTACATTTCTATAGGTAGTATTTGTTACTCTTGAATTCAACATTCCTTTTGCCTTTACTCTATCTTTATTTGATACATTTATTTTAATTGCTTTTTTTTCTTCTCCTAAAATATTCAATGGCTATAAAAAAGTGAAATTTTACGTTTTCCAATTAATTTGATCTAGTTAAGTTGACTGCATAACCTATTTATAACTTTAATGTAATAAAATCATTTCATTTGCTTTAAACTCTGAATATTTTCCAACTAAAATTAACATTTTTTGTTTCTAATTCTCAAATTTTCTCCAGAAAATTATTTGAATAAACTGAAATATGAACAATATACAGATTTCAATAATTAAAACTATTTTTAAATTATAATTATTATTTTGTATCTAATTTTAATACATCTAATCTAATGATTCTATAAGCTCCTTATTCATATCAAATACATATTTGATATTATACCTCAAAGTAACAACAGCGTTGACGTAATCTAACTCTAAAACTTTTTTTCTATGTTCTTAAGAGAATAAATTAAATTAAAATAGGTACTATAAAGTGTTCTAGATGTAAGTTATGAATTCTGTATATGATACAGTTTGTCTTTGAAGCTGTAGAAGTTTCAAACTAATATTTGGAAGCAATCCCATATTTTCAATTTCCAAGAATTTTGGATACATATTACTTAAATTTTGAAATGTCTCTCTTTCCATATGTTTAAGAGTAAAAGAAGTTTAATTTATCAAAAAATCACTTTAATTAACAATGTTGAGTCCATTCATCAAAAGAGTCCAAGATAGAGCGTAACTCTAAAAAAAGTATCTATTGAATAAGAGGGGGGCATTTAAAGAATAGCTACTATCAATCTATTCAGAGAGTTAATACCTAATTAGTTGAATATTATATGTAATCATAGAAACTAATATTAATATTGATATCACTGTAAAAAAAAGTAATATTTTGAGATTTTTATTCATCTTGGGTTAAAATTAAAAAGATTTAAAAATAATAAGATTTTATACTCTTAAAGTATTAGAGGATTGACTAGATAAAGATTAATTCTCTTATTTATAAAGGAATCCAAGATCGTTTTCATAAGACTATAGCTTTAGAAAATTATTGCGTTATTAAAAGTTTTTTTCACTTCCAAATTTCGAAACATCATTTAAATGAGATACTTGGATATACTGATTTTCATTTTTATTTTCCTAATCCACTTTTTATGGTATTGATTCAACTTGATCTTAAAATACGAATTATTACTTAATTTAGTACTTTTCTATTTGTTCTAAATTTTAAACATTCCTACTCTTAAATTATTTAACAGCATTGACTGAGCCAGTATTTTTTTTAAAGTCTAAGATCTCAATAATGAAATATGATCTTTATAATTGTTTTTTTCCAATAGTTCTATACTACAATTATATTTTTGTATGATATTCAACAAATTTAAATTTCTAAAATATTTATAGAATATACATTGAATTATTGCATAAATTCATATACTTAGGTTCTAAATTTAGGACATAATAATTTGATCTCATCTGACA
Organism: Paramecium tetraurelia; assembly: GCF_000165425.1. Taxonomy (NCBI): domain Eukaryota; phylum Ciliophora; class Oligohymenophorea; order Peniculida; family Parameciidae; genus Paramecium; species Paramecium tetraurelia. The sequence continues at coordinate 529,291 of NW_001799122.1, read as the reverse complement.
ATTTGAAACTAGTATTTATATAAAATCTGCCTGTTTGAAAATTTTATTTTTTTTATTTTTTGCTTGTTTAAATTTGTGTGGTTGTCATAATAGGAATTTACGATGAGGTTTTTAATAATGAATTTGCAATTAAACTGAAACTCTAAGTTGATGTTTTATTTTCATAAAGTAATTCAATTATTTTGGATAAATTTTCGTAAATTGTTATTTTGGTCATCAGTTCAACTTAAAGGAAGTCAGACTAATTAATGTTCTCTATTTAAGATTCCAGAATAGAAAATAGAATAGTCTGAGTCAACGCCTGGAAACTCGCGACAGGAACGTCGTGGTGTGGC